>PVJN01003924.1:0-95486 GCA_004026805.1 Lasiurus borealis | reverse complement strand
ATTTAAGTAGCAAAACCTAGGTAATGCTTCAAAACTGTTTGAACTGATAACTATCCTATCTAATAAAAGAGAAATATGCAAATTGAGCATCACTCCAACACACAAGATGACTGTCCCCATGTGGTCAAAAGATCCTGCCCCCACGTGGTCACAAGATGGCCACCACAAAATGGTCAGCAGGGGAGGGCAGTTGGCAGGGGTCAGAACTGCAAGGGAGGGCAGTTGTGGGCAATCAGGGCAGCAAGGAGGGCAGTTGGGAGGGCCCAGGCCTGCAAGGGAGGGAAGTTGGGGATGAACAAGCCTGCAAGGGAGGGAAGTTAGGGGTGACCAGGCTGGCAGAGGGGGGAAGTTGGGAGTGACCACGCCAGCAGGTAAGGGCAGTTGGTAGGGACCCAGGAGGCCTGCAGAGCAGGCAGGGCAGTTAGTAGTAACAGGATGGCAAGGGAGTAGTTAGGCATCAATCAGGCTTGCAGGGGAATGGTTAGGAGGTGATCTGACTGGCAGGCAGAAGCGGTTAGGGGCACTCAGGAAAGCAGGCAGGTGAGCAATTGGAAGCCAGCAGTCTTGGATTGTGAGAGGGATGTCTGACTGCCCATTTAGGCCCGATCCTGATCCTACCTGGATTGGGCCTAAACGGGCAGTCGGACATCCCTCAAGGGGTCCCAGATTGGAGAGGGAACAGGCTGGGCTGAAGGACACCCCCACACACACACCCTGTGCACAAATTTTGTGCACCGGGCCTCTAGTAGTTACATAATGTAGTGAGAAAAATAATTAAGAGTTGAATTCAGAAAACCTAGAGACCAAGCCCAACCGCCACTCACTAGTCACAAGGTCCTGGGAAAGTCTTGTAACCTTTCTCACCTTAACACTTTTTATTTGTAATATCTAAATAAAAATACATGCTGAACAGGACAGCGTATTACTTTGTTGTAACCCCCATAACAGCTTATATACAGTATAGTCTGCAATTGGTAAGTGTTCGGCTTTCATCTGTTCATTGGCCCATTCTATATAATAAAAGGCTAATATGGAAATCATCCCCTCAACTGGGAGTTCCATTCCGATTTCCACTTGGAGTTTGACAAGAGGGTGGGCCGGCCAGCCAACCTCCAGAATCCCCTCCCTTCCTCGCTGACCCAGCCCAATGGCTCCAATTGGGGCGGGTGGGCTGCAGCCCACCCATGCACTAATCCATGCACTGGGCCTCTAGTTTGTATTATAACTTTCTTTTTCTGGTTCTCCCATAGATGGAATTAATTCAGTTTGTTTTAGCTGCATGTAACATAAAATGACTCTTGTTTAAATTAGCCTGGTAAGAACTGAATTAAATAACAGAATCTGAGTCCTGTCCAAGTATCAGAATAAGCAGGATCCAAGCTACGCATTAGAGACCTTGGCATATTCACTTCACTAGAGAGCAATGTCTCATGACTAAAATCACATTTCTTCTGTGGATTATTCAGTTCAAATAGTTTCACATTTCTTCCAAGGCAAATGTTTGGTAAATGTCTAACTTTGAATTTGTCAGCATCACATAGTGGAATTACAGTTCCTGAGACTGATAGGTTGGTGACAGGTTCAAGAGGGTAAAATCAATGAGACAGAGCATTATCTCAAGAGGTATCCTATCTGATATAGAAGGAATATCCTAATTGACTCTCATGCCCTAACAGAGATGGCAGTTCCCCCAGCCACAGGATGGCAGTGCCCAGTCCCCTCAGCCTTGCTGGGGTGGCAGGTGCATGGCACGGTTGGTCCCACCTTCAGGCAGGTCCGGCCAGTTCACGCAACTGCCTCCAGAGTCCCCCAGTTCCTTCAGGCCTCCAGCCACCCAGGGCCAGCCTAAAACACAGGCAAGCCTCGGATAGCAGCTCCCCAGCCACTCAGAGCCAGCCTGAAGCACAGGTAACCAGGGCCAGGCCAAGGCTTGTGCTGCCGGCAATGGCAGCAGCAGAGATGTGATGGGGGTGTCACCTTCCCCTGATTGCCAGGTCCCCTTCTGCCCCTGAGGGCTCCTGGACTGTGAGAGGGGAAAGGCTGGGCTGATGGACCCCTCTTCAGTGCATGAATTTTCATGCACCGGGCCTCTAGTCCTATATAATAAAAACCTAATATGCAAATTTTCCCCTCGGGTGGCCATTCAACCAAGAGTTTGACTTCTCCCTATGAAATGTGCTGACCACCAGGGGGCGGTTTGGAACATGGTGGGCACTGGCAATGTGGCACTGGCAAAGGGCGGGAGTGGAAGTGCTGCCAGCCCTTTGGGCTCCAGTGAGCCCCCAATGGGTCGCAGAGAGTGGGGTCACAGCGGGATGGTGGAGCAAGTAAGTGGGCGGTGCCTGGTCAAGGCAGGTGTAAGAGGGGGCCTGATCACCCTACTGATGACCCTGCAAATGGCGACCAGCTGTGGCTGCAGTGGGGCAGAGCCACCAACCAGCTCCCAGGTGCTGAGGGAGCCGGGTGGGGGGCCCAGCTCCAATTAATCACCCCGCAGGCGATGTGGTGGAATGGGTGAGGTGACACCAGGCCAAGGCAGAGTGCCAGGTGGGGCTATGGGGCTGTGAGGCTGGGGGCATGAGCTGGGGTCGGATCTCTGCAGGCCACCCAGAAGGACCCCACCTATGCACGAATTTCTGCACGGAGCCTCTAGTCTACTATAATTGAGCAACAATTATTTTTATCATCCAATTTTAGCTTTGTACTCCTAGCCAATATCGATTTTTTTTTCTATCTTGAATTTTAATTATCCTGTGGAATTTGCCCATATCCATTTCCCCAGATTCCATGGGTTCACTCATCTCTGTGTCTTTCTGTACATGGCTTAATTATATTTGTATATTTATTAGTTACATTTCTCTATCTCAGTATACATATGGAATCCCAGTACAAGTTCAAGCAGCAAAGTAGACCCTAAGAAATCAAATGCAAATTCAAATTGTTGGCAGTGATAGAAAAATAATCTGGTTTGACCGAATCAGGGCCAGCTGTCTATTTAACTGTGCCTGAGAGATAAGTCACAATGCCAGCTGGGTATGCAGCAGTGATGGCGGAGGGGCCATAAAAAGGGGTGGGGCATTTAAGACCTGTGGGTGATTAATTTTCCTTAAGGAAAATGAATGAACTGGGCAGGACACAGAAGGTGTAGATGATAAGCTCTAACACCAGAGAAATATTTATAGGCACCTCCATCTGGATATCTGTAACCTCATTAAATTCAGTCTGTCCCAAACTGAGCTCATTATCTTCATGAAGCCTCCAGCCTTTGTATTTCCACTTAATACATCACCATTCTCTTGAGCCCTCACACTCAAAACATTATGGTATGTTTTGACTTATTGTCTCTATAATCCCAAATACCCTTTGCACTCAATTAACAAATTAAGTCATTTTTTACTTTTCTTTTTCAGATATCTTTTCTTGTATACCCTCCCCTGCCCCCTCACCACAAAATATGGGAGAATCTCTTCTTCATACAAGAAGTCATTGCCAATTCTCTGGACCTCTCCTCAATTACATATTACATTCTGACACATTATATTTTTAATGGTTTTCATCATGATTTCCCTTTATCTTGATGAAAAATTAAAGAAGAGAGAAAAAAATAGAGAAACAAAAATAGAAAAAAAGAAAGAAAAAAGGAAGGGAGGAAGGGAAGAGGGAGAAAAAATGGATGGAAGAAAGGAGGCAGTGTTTTAAACTCTTTGAAGACACTTCTTGAAGAGACTGTCTGAATCATCACTCTTCTCAAGAACAGAGGACATAGGTAAAAGCAAGAGTTCTTATAATATTAAGACAAAATAGTTTTCAGGACAGCCCACAGATGATTTGAACCCTGCTTTGGGAATTCATAAGGAATCTATAAATACTACAACAGAGAAACAAGGTCCTCTCATTGATTCCCCATAAAAAGAAAAAAATTTGCCCAAGGTGGATTGATACATGCATTTTTACCTAAAGCTCAATAAATTCCATTTCCTTTCTCAACTCCAGATCCTAGAGAATCCTCTTTTCTTCTAACAAATGCACTTAGAAGACAAAAGACCATGAAAGAAACTCTATTAATGCCACTACCTCCCATGGAGAAATAAAGCAAAAACAAAGCCAGGGTCTTGCTTGGGTGAAAAATTGCATTTTCCAAAGGAAAATGTCACTATAACTTAAATGTCAGTCATTAACCATGACCCAATTTGGACCCTTCACTTTTCTCAGATATATTAGCCACTTCTTTTTTCTCTGTTCAAACAAGTAAGAGTCAGATATACAATAAAGAGATGGAAGTAGGCTGAGGTTCAGAAGTGCTTCCATCCCCACATCCAGAGGCAAGATTCTCTTTCCACTTGTGGTAGGAGCTTAACAGACATAAGTAGCTGAAAATTAATTTTGAAACCTAGATGATATCATTTGCAGTCTCTAATGGGAATCATCTCATATATCCTCTAATACACATGAATAAGTGAGAAAATTTTCAAGAACCAATTTTTTGACCCTTGATTGTATCGTCATCTGGCATAACCTAGACTCTGGTTTTCTCAAAAACCAAGCTTCCTCTCAGAAATACAATGGCATGTATGGAGCGACATTGTTTATAAAGATGGAAGTAGTGGAAATGGCAGGGGATTCAGAACATTTACTCCTTTTACAGATAACTAAGAAATAATACATAGCATTAAGAGCTTCACTAGCTATTTAAAGATCTTAATTCCTCAAGAAATGGGTGGTAATCTTCAATGTGTTTTATTTCCTCTTCTAAGTGTTGTGTAAATTATATGAACAAAGGGGATTACATGATTTTTTCCCCCTAGAAAAGTGTGAGAAAATAGCACTTACTTGGAAAAATCACTGGAGACTTTCTGGACCATCCTTCTATGAGGAGAAATTTGGGCAGATCCTATGTATAATGAGGGGATACATGTACAGTAGTAATGAAACCCTGTGAAGAATTAGAAAGATATGTCTCAGTATATTCAAAGATACTTTACTTTGAAACATTTGGGTTTGAAAAAGCTCATACAATAACACCTTTAGGATTCACTTTGTATAGGTAATATATGCTGATGGACTACATAAAATCCCATCCCCAAACTGTAAGAGAAGGGTGGCTGAAAAATTTAGAAATATCTTCTTCACATATCTGTAAGGTTTATTCTGTTTTGTGAATATCAATCCATTCTTTTACAGTTTAACTAAAATAACCACTTATGTACATTATTCCTGGTTCAAAAGACTGTCAAAGCATTATCATCCTCAGCAAATATTTTGTTTCTCATGCTCATGTGGCCGAAAAGTTGGCACTAAGAAAACTTAATAGAGTTACTTTATTACATTTTAATCCTAGATATTATGGTCTGCCAAGAGCATTAAAGTGTTCCTGCAGAAATAAAGCCTCCCTACAAGCCTTGAAATTAAGTTTTTGTTCAAGTGCTTATAAGCTAAAAGTCATAAGGGATAATTAAATGTACACAAGACAGCAGGTCAGAAAGAAAACGCTGGCTGTCTACATGTAATCACTGACTAAGTTGTTTTGATCCAAACCTTTATTTTTGGCAAACCACCACCTCCACGACAATAAAATAACAATCACCCAGCGAGGAAGGAAATAGCTCCTAATGTCTGCCTAGGGAGGGAGCGGGCATGTGAAGGGAAAGTGGAAGGACATTTCACCGTGGAGCGGAATAAACGGCCACAGAACGAAGGTCTTCACCACTCTCCTAGGTAGCCTCCCACCCTTCAGTGACCCTAGAAGATCATATTTTCACATTTATAGTCACACAAAGCATTCATTCAGGGAACACAGACTTTTATAAGAGCATTTTGTGATAGGATTTTTATGGATGGCATTAGAAGAGGCAGTTAGGAGAGTTATAGCAGTAGAATGTGCACAGACTCCTGAAGTAGTAAGTAAAACAAACAAAAAATGACAACCCACCACCACAAAGTAAAACAAACAAACAAACAAAAGAAACAAAACCTTTTCTCTCCATTCGTGATTCAGAAACATTATAAGAAAAGAGCCAAAACACTTTTTTTAAATAATAGTATTGTGATGATCTCTCTGAAAAAAAAAGGGGGGAGGGGTGGTTGTGAAATATTTTTAGGAAGTTTATTTTTCAACACATTTATTAAGCTCCTACCACTGGCATGGAAGATTAAGCCTATTAAGCCTACTTTTCAGTGAACTAGACATAATACAGTGAATGGCTTTCACAATGTGATTCACACAGTGTATACTCATGTTTTAGTTGGCATGGCAATACTTCAAGTTAAAGAAATCCCTTCATTTTTAAAAGCCATTCCCCAAGCAAGAGAATCCAATTTACTTTGGTGAAGACAATGCTGGGTGTCCCTATTGAGCTGTCCAGGTGAGCAGAACTTCTCTTCTTGTTCAAGTATGTCACACTGTAGAAACCTGGGGGAAAACGGGTTCCTCTCTCTCCCTTCTTCTCTGAAATCAATAATTTTTTTTTTAATTAAGCTACTTCACAAGCTAATTCCAATGCATAGCCAGGACTGGACATGATTGAGCTCTGCTGACGGGATAGACACAGGATACTCTTACCAAACTTGACTCAGAGTAACCTGCGGGGACAAAGAGGACATCCCAGTGCTGCATGGCGGCCACAGCAGAGTAGACGGTGGGGGTGACAGAGTTGTTGCACGTTTGCTTGCACGTGTGTTTGGGGAAGAGGCAGCTTTGGATCCTACAACTCCACTGGCTGTGGGGAGATGAGACACCTACTTCACCCTCAGTAGATAAAGAGGAGTATAAATGTACTTCTACGAGGAAAATAGAAATTTTAGGGTGAAATAAATCTGGTGGCAAGTTTGAGGGAAGAAACCCAAAAGCCATTTACCAAATCTGGGTATAAAACTGAGGAGATCAGTGCAGCAAACCATTAGACAGCTCTAATGTGAGGAATGAGCATGGAAAGCTAGCGAATTAGATTGGACCTTTCACTTCCTCTTTGGCTCTATTTGTGTGTGCTACTCACAATCATAATGATTTACTGACTAACCAAGTTGCACGGAGCATTCATTAAATGACATTCATTTGCTCAACCACTATGAAAACAGGTATATTTGCTGCTGTCTTCTCAATGCCTGATTGTGAATGTTTATGCTAATAAACTATCACAGAAGAGAGTAAATGAGATAAAATAATAAATCCTTCCCAGTTTAACTAAAACCTAGGCTCACAGTTGTCTGTGTCTCTGTGTTTTTTTTTTGTTTGTTTGTTTTCTGTGTTTTTTTTTTGTTTGTTTGTTTTTTGCTTTTTAGCTCATTTTATTTCATGTGATTTTTGTGTTGAAGAGACTTAACAATACTTATTTACCTTTAGGCAGAATATTTAACCTCACACAATGCAGCTTTCCCCATAACTAGGATATAAATTTACACAGTGCATATTTCCCATCTCCTTTGGCTATTTTTTTTAGTCACATTATGCTCTCATACAACACTGATCTCACTTTCCATACCATACAAATTTATATCTTCTTAGTTTTATTTAAATCACATATTCTTTTATTATGTAAATCACAGGATCAGATAAAGTAGATAATGTAGAGAAAATAATGTTAATGAAACTGGTTACCCTCTCACTGATTGCAAGCAAATTAAAAGGATGGATATTAAGCTCTCCTATATGCCAGACAGACTATGGGATCGGTGGCTCTCAAGCTTAGTGTGTATCAGAAAAAGAAAGCTTATTAATACACAGAGAGTTAGGCTGTTCTGCCAGGGATTCTAAATTGGTATGAGATGAGCCCAAGAATTTGTATAAAATACTATACAATGATTTGCTACTGAAAATCTCTTCCTTACCCCGTACTCAGTAATGCTATTCTGGTAGATTGAAATTGGCCATGATGGAAATATTTATAACACACAAATCCACAAATGCTCCAAATCACAGATTCTTCCTCTCTCCTTCCTTCCATCTTTCTCCCATGAAGTTTTTTAAACATTTCCCAGCAAATCACTGAGGACACTGAAATGTCATTTAAAGCTCAATTTCTGGTTCACATGTTTAATTATTGTTAAGAACCAATGATCTATAGGAAAATTTCTAGTAAGAAAGACCGACAAATACATAGTACTGGGTGTAGTAAAATATAATGTTCTTTATAATCGGGGGGAGAGGGTGAGAATATTTATTATTTTTGTTGGGGAGGGGGAACTAATGGGGTAAATTTGGTTTGGGCTTAGATTTGAATGATGTGTAGGACTTAGAAAAGCTCAAAGAACATTTGAAAAGAAAGAGGACATTTCTGTTGAGAACAATGAATAGCAAAGGGACATGTTTGGGAACACATTAATTTCAGATTAATTCCATCAAGGCCAAATATACATTATTGAAATTATAGTACTTGCCTAATATCTTTCCCACTAGACCAGGGGCAGCGAATCATTTTCCTGCCAAGGGCCATTTGGATATTTATAATATCATTTGCTTAATATAATTCACTTAATATAAATTTATATTGCTTTGAAAAAAGCTCCTAGATTTATTGAATTTCAAGCCCTGCCTGAAGTTGGCTCAGCAGGGCCAGACAAAATGATTTCACGGGCCTTCAATGGCCCGCAGACATTTTCCACCCTCGCACTAGACTATAGGCTCCATAAAGGCAAGAATTTTGCCTGCCATGGTATACCAAGCTCCTAACAGAATATCTGGTACTTTTACTAAGAAGTATCTTAAATATATAATCTACTGAAACCAAGTACAGACACAGACCTTTAAGGAAAAAAATATCTCTCACTGATTGTGTTCTTAAATCTGCCATAGGCTGATATCCAGAAAGCCTTCAAAATTCAAAGATAAAATTCAGATAAACAGTAATAGATGATAAAACACATATAACTATTTTATTTAAGATCACATTTCACCTAAAATGAAGAAACTGGTTGTAAGTAAAAATAAACAAACAAAAATCAGCTAAAGCAAAAAGATAGAAAGAGGTAGAGTTCTACTGATTAGTTTAAAAATTAGAGATAGAAATTCCCAAATATTTGAAGAGTAAGCAGCACACTTTCAAATAACACATGGGTCAAAGAAGAATTGCAAAAGGAATTTAAAAATTTTTTGAACAAAATAAATGTATGTGTGTGTGCGTGTGTGTGTGTGTGTGTGTGTGTGTGTGTGTGTGTTTATGCCAAGTGACCGAACAGTGGAAGGACCAGAACGATGCACACAGGTCATGCCACTATGATGCGCACTGTAGTGGCCAACTGGCCCAATTGGGGGTGGGCTGGCCAGCCAACTGCCCATGGCTCCTCCCCTTGCTGGCTCCACCCTTATTCAGCCCCCCAAGCCTCGATTACTGAAGTGTGACTTTCAGTGATTCTAAGTAAGTAAAAGCTCTCCAGCCTTCATAGACCAGAAACCTGAATGATGAGTGATCAGGAGGAAAACTGCTCATAGTCTGGACTGTCAGTCAGCCATCCAGGAGAGTTGCCAGCATAACCACCATCTTCCCCTCCCCCACACCCACCCCAATGCAGTCAGGTGGCCAGGAGAGGTGTGCAGCACAAACACCATCTTCCTGCATTCTCTCTCCACTGCTTACTACCAAAGAGGGCTGCCATATCACACCCCAGAGTCTCTTTAGAGGGTTTGTCAGCAGGGAACTAAAATGCATTACCTGTCTAGGGAGAGACTTAGACACGGAAGCTGTAAGTGTCCCTGACACTAAGGAGTCATTGAAGCTTCAGCTCATCTGAAAGCCAACAACAATCATGTATACACCCTGCACAGATTTTTGACACTAAGCCCTGATCCTGATCTGCCCCTTCTACCCCGATCAGGTCAGGCGGCTAAGCCCCACTCATGCACAAATTCATGCACTGAGCTTCTACTATATTAGAAAAGATCTAAAATCAATCATCTTAAGTTTCACCATAGGAAACTGAAGAGAATAAGAAAAGACAAATTAAACCCAAAGTAAGCAGAAGAAAAGAAATAATAAACCAGAAATCAATGAAATTAAAAATAGGAAATCAATAGATAAAATAAAATCAAAAAACTGGTTCTTAGAAAATTTCAATAACATTTATAAGTTTCTAACCAGGTTAACGAAGAAAAATAAGAGAAGACAAAAATTATTAATATAAGAAAAGAAACACAGGCAATCACTACAAATGTCACCGTCATCTTTGTCCATACATTTGATAACCTATATGAAATTTACTATTTTTTTAAAAAACATAATTGGTAAAACTCTACAAGAAGAAATGAATAATCTGAAAAGATCAGCATTTGCTGACAAAATGAAATAATCTATCAAATCGTTCAAAACAGAAAGCACCAAGTCCAGGTGGGTTCACTTACAAATTGTCACAAATAGTTAAGGAAGAAATTAATTCATCCTGTGAAATCAATATTACCTTAATAACTAGTACCAGGCAAATGTTATATTTATATCTCTCATGAACATAGATGTAATTTTTTTTTAATTTAAATGAGAGGAGTTTTAGGGGTAAAATAGGCAGGTTTAGGGAGTTTTAGGAATTAGAGGTCCATGGGGGAGGACTGCAAAGGTGAGGGCTTAGAACTGCCCAAAGGCATACAGTCACAGAGAGGGGTAAGAAGGTGCCACAGGAGAAGGGGAAAGGAAGACATCCATTTAGAGAAGAGATGGAAAAGCCACAAGTTATGGGGAGAAAGAGAAAACAAACTTTCACAGGGAATAGAAAAATGCTGACAAATGGGAGAAAGAGAAAAACAGATTTTCACAGGAGCTAGAGAATTCTACCACTGAGGGGGGAGAAAAAAGGGGACATTATATGGGGTTTGAGCTTTGAAGCTGATATTGTGACCCATCAGAAGGGAATATCAAGAAACAAAGAACTGCAGCTTTTATAAACCTTAGGACAAAGGGGCTTAGTGGGTCATCCCTTGAACTCCCTCCCCACATGGGAATCTGTACTTGCTTCCACCCTTTTCATCCAAGATCATTTGTTCTTGTCTTCATTTTCAAATCCATCTGAACAAGAACCTAGGAATGAAATCACCCTTGCATCCTGCTCAGGAAAAAACCACCCTATTCATTAACATATTCAATCCCACAACGTATAAAAAGAATTCATACCATGGCCATATGGGACATATTTCAAATACTCAAGGTTGGTTCAACATTCAAAAATAAATGAATGTAATCTATCACATGAACAAACTAAAGAAGGAAAATCACATGATCATATCAATTGATCCAGAAAAAAGAAGTTAGGAAATCCATCACCCATTCATGTCAAACATTCTCAGTAAACTAGGAATATTAGTAGAGTCAACTTTTCGAACTTGGCAAAGAAAATCTACAAAAAATACTCTAGTCAAAATCACACTTAATAGTAAGAAACGCCTAGTTTTCCCATTAAGTTCAGGAAGAAGGCAAAGACTACTGCTTTTTAACAACATACTGGAAGTCCCAGCTAATGCAATATGAAAAGGTAATAAAATGTATACAGACAGGGAATAAAAAAAAATTGTTCTTATTCATGGGTGACATAATTGTTTATGTAGAAAAATTAAGAAAGATCAACAAAATAAGTACTTCCTGTAACTTATAAGTTATTATAGCAAGGTTGTAAGATGCAAGTTAATAGGCAAAAATCCATTGCTATTCTATTTTTTTTTAAAAAAACAACTAATCTAATTTTAAATAAGTGTTTCTATTTGTAAATAATAAGAGAATTGAAAAAATAAAAGTATTCATTTTAAAGTAATTTTATGCCAAAATTCAGTGAGAGTTCTATAAAAATGAAAAATTATAAACCAATATCATTTGTGAATGAATGCAAAATTCTAAACATAACATTAATAAATTGAATTTAGCAATGTACACATTAACAATATGTCATGGCTAAATTGTGTCTATCTTAGAATTTCAGTGACATTTAACATTAGAAAATTAATATAATTGCTCATAAGTGATTATTAGAGAAAATTCATAATAGCTTAAAATATTTAAAATAATGTTTAAATTCAATATCCATGTATGGTTTTTGAAAAAAATACTAAACTAAAAATTGATAAATTCTTTCAATAAAAAATGAACATCTACTAAAAATATATACAATATAAATACAAATGTAAAATCAGAAATATACAAAGATATTCCCTACCACTTGTTTCACACAACAGTGTACTAGAAACTTTATAACTGAGAGGTGGTATTGAAAATACTTATGTCTACCTACAAAATCTCTTTGACATATTAGGCAAATAAACAAATTTCAGGAAGTAAATTAATATACCTATCAAATTTTAAATACTGCCAAATAATGCTGTTACTTAGTAATTTACATACATATGAAAGTTAAAACAGAAAGGTCATCATAATAAACACAAACTAATTCATGTGAAGAGAGAAGAATGGAATTGGGAAGATGAAATTATAAATATTTTTTAATGTAGAAATAAAGGTTTTAAATTTGTTTTCATTTTGCATGCTTCTGAATATATGTAGAAATCCATCTGAAGCCACCTTTATATTATGCATGGCCTTGCTAATGCTATAGGAATACCTATTGTCTGTAGGCAAATTAAATGAGGCCACAAATGTATTGGCCTTCCTGTCACAGAGAATTGACAACATTGTCTCCCTCTTAAGGCTGTATCCACATTGTCCAACAGAATACAGTCACACCTCAGTTCTTCATCATCTCCCATCTGGAACAATTCGGTTCTCAACCAAGTTGATCACAGGAAATATGTATTGGTTGTCAACACATTTGGTTTTCCTTCTAAAAATCCTTTCCTGCTGATATCTCAGCATGACAAAAAGCGTCTCTCAGGCAATAAACAAAGGAGAGAACGCTTTCCTTGCTGGCAAAATGGATGATTAGCACAATTTTAAAACATAAAGAAGCCCATCAAATGTGCTAATGTTGCTAAGGGTGTGAAAGAGGCAAAGATCACAGGCACTTGAAGAGGTAGAAAAACTGGTGTTGCTTCAGATAAACAAAAAGCAGTTACCTGGTGATAGCATTTAGGAGGCAGTGGTATATGAACAAGCAAAGATGTTACATGCTGACCTGAAAAGCACCCCTGAAATGAGTGCTGAAAGTGACTCCATTAAGGCTAATAAGGGCTGGTGCAATAAATTTAAGAAAAGAAGTGTTTGTTTACAGATTAACCAGTACATTAGATATGTACTGCAAATAAGAAAAGTTAAAACAGGGAATAATTTGGGGTCTGGAACAGATTAATTCAATTTACAATATTTCTAACTAGAGGCCTGGTACATGAAATTTGTGGACAGGTAGGGTCCCTAGGCCAGCTGGGGATCAGGGCCAGTTTGTGGGGCGACTGATGGGGTGATTGAGGGTCCTTGCTGGCACCTGCCATGGCCAGCCTGGTGCCACTCCCTCACTGGCCCTGTCCCCTGTCTCTACCACTGGTCACCTCCCTCTGCAGGATGACAGGTGGGGAGAGCGGGGTGGCAGGGGAAGTTAGAGGGAGCCTGTTGGCACCCACCTTGACTGACCTGGGGCCTGCAGGCTGAGGAAAGCTCCTGCTTTAAGTGTCTGCCCCCTGGTGGTCAGTCATTCTACCAGTTTTTTTGCCATTTGGTCGATTTGCATATTAGGCTTTTATTATATAGGAGGATGGGAAAAGATTATTTGAGTTTCAAACAAATCGCTACTCAAACAGTCTTCCTAAATGAATTAAGTTTGAAAACTGAGGTTCCACTGTATGTTGGAAGTAGTGCTATTACAGTTTGGAGTTTTGCTCTCAAGAATCTGGCAGTTTCCACTTCTTGTCATGGGAAGCCCTGAGCAGCTTTATAATAAACTAGAGGCCCAGTGCATGAAATTTGTGTATGGAGAGGGTCCCTCAGTCCAGCCTGCACCCTCTTGCAATTCAAGACCCCTTAGGGGATGTCCAGTGCTGGTTTAGGCCCAATCCTCTAGTGCTGTGGTTGGCAAACTGTGGCCCGTGAGCCACATGTGGCTTTTTGGCCCCTTGAGTGTGGCTCTTCCACAAAATACCACGGCCTGGGCAAGTCTATTTTGGCTCTCAGGTAGATAAGAGATCAACCGAAGGACTTGTATGCATGCATATAAGCATAACCAATGGATGCAAGACACTGGGGAGTTAAGGCATGCATGAAAGTGGGGTGGGGGAAAATTGAAATGTAGGTACACATGTAATACATTAATTAAAAAATAATAAACATGAAAAAAAATTTGGCTCTCAAAAGAAATTTCAATTGTTATACTATTGATATTTGACTCTGTTGACTAATGAGTTTATTGACCACTGTCTTAGTGGGATTGGCCTAAACAGCAGTCAGAAATCCCTCTCCCAATCCAGGTTCACTGGCTCCTAACTGCTCTTCTACCTGCTTTCCTAATTGCCCCTTACCACTCTGCCTGCCTGCCTCATCACCCCTAACTACTAGCCTGCCTGATCACTCCTAACTTCTCACCTGCATGCCTGATCACCCCTAACCACCTCTGCCTGCCTGCCCCATTGCTCCTCGCCATTCGCCTACCTGCCTCATTGTCCCTAACCACTCTGCATGCTTGCCTGATCGCCCCTAACTGCTCACCGGCCTATCTGATCACTCCTAATTGCCTCTTCCTCAGACCCCACTGCCATGGCTTCATCTGGAAGGATGTCTGGAATGATGTCTGAAAGGTCTTCAGCTGTCCGGTCTAATTAGCATATTACACTTTTATTATTATAGCTCTGACTAAGCTGAGACTGCTGTGCTGGAGAACACATGTAAGCATTCTGGTGAACAGTCTCAGTTGGGCTAAGCCTTCTCTGCCAAGAAACTAGACTCATCAGTGAAGCCATCTGGGACTCATCAGATGAGCCATTCACCAGCTAAAAACACCGAGTGATCTCAGCAAACTTCACGGAGAGTGGAAGAATCACCCACGTAATTTCTCCAAGGTTTCCTGACCACCCAAATTGTGCTGACATAAAATGGATGTTGTTTTCAAGTCATAAAATAAGGGAGTTGTGCAATAAATAATTGGAAAAAAATCCTTTGAAGATGCTTGTAAATACTGTTGATAAATATTCACTTACCATCAGCCATAAAACAGTTTTCCCAGTGTCCTGTAAATGATCCTTTCCTGTCAAAAAACAAGGTGCAATTTTGAATTATTTTAATAGGAATTACTTGCTAGAAAACATTATTTTCCTCTACCATTTTTTTATTTTTATTTATTTTTTACTACATCCTCTTCACGAGTCATTGACAACCAAACTAATTTCAGCTATACGGGTCCCACAAAGCTTTTTGGTTATTTGTATTTGTCTGCTTAACCTCACGTTTTATATTATTTAACACTGGCTGCACTATCTTCATACATCCCTAAAGCATTTTTCAAACAAACAGGGTAGTTCTGAGGTTGATATGCCATGCAGAGAAACCAGCAAATGCAAGGCCCCTAAACAGAAAGAACAAATGAAACAACAGGCATGTGGGCTTGTGGTGACGGGAGACAGAGATGTGGGGCAAAGTTGCATGGAGAGCATGTTAAAGACGTTTATATTATATTAAAAATAATGGAGCCCTGTCCCAAAGACCCCATGACCAGACCCTCGAGTTAAGTCAATGAGGACCCTAGAGGGGGAGTGGAGATGAAAAGGACAAGAGACACAAGGAATGGAGACAAGACAAAGTTCTGACCAAGTCTCTTTTATTCAACAATAGATCAGTGTATTTATGGGGAGAAGGAGGAATAAGGAAGTTAGCAAAAATTCCTAGCCCTAAGGCGAAATGCCTGGCTTTCAGGAGATAGGGAAAGAGATAGGGTTTGGGGTAATTGAAACCTAGCCAGAGGTTAGTGCTAACATGGCTGGAGCTTAGTACAAAATGGCTGTCAAGCACAAGTTTCCCACAGAGCCCTAGCCTGTTTTTCTCAGTGGAAAGAGCATCAGCCCTCAGATTGAAGGGTTCTGGATTCAGACCTGGGTTCAATTCCGATCAAGGACACATACCTCGGTCACAGGCTAGATCCCAAGTCAGGGTCTCTCCATCATTGATGTTTTTCTCTCTGTGTGTCTCTCCCCCTCCCTTCCACTCTCTCTAAAAATCAATGGAAAAAATTATCCTTGGATGAGGAGTAACAGCAACAACAACAAAAAGCAATGGAGAGTCTTTGGAAGGTTTAAAGCGGGAGCATCCTGATATTTGCTTCATCACAATCCCTCTGGTCTCTGAGGAGTGCTTTTCTACTTCCTTGCTGCCAGGCCCAGCCCTAGAGCTGAATCTGGCTCTCATTTTGCCCAGCCCCATCTTGGTTGGACTCTCTGATTATCTCAACTTGCCTATAAGGCTCTAATCATCTTCCTTATCATCAGAAGGCTGTGCTCTCACACTGCTATTTTAGTGTATTATGCTTGATTATAAATAGGGTTGGAATGAAATAGCTACACTCTGATGCTCATTTGATTTTAATCTAACATGCCACTTCGATATTTACCTTATGGTATGTTCTAATTCTTCCTGCAGGGAGTGAGTAATTTCCCAAATCCTCCAATCTAGATGGCCCCAAGCTGACTTTAAAACATTTCTCCATATAATCTGCATTTGTTCCCGCAGATGATTAGTTCTTGGCAAGGACAAATATGACTTACAGAGTTCATTATTTTCTCAAACTTGATAGGAATCAATTAGGTGCCATGTGTCCCAATCTTCATACCACAGCCAAAGCTGACAAGAGGGTGTGTGTTTGTGTGTGTGTGTGCGTGTGTGTGTGTGTATGTGTGTGTGTGTGTGTGTGTTTTAAGGCATTAGTAAAAGTTTTAGTCCTAAGGGGTAAAAAGAATAAAATAAAATGTAAAAATTCTATAATTTTTAAAGACCAATCGTCAGTTTCAATTAAAATTTATTTTAAAAATTAAACCCAAAGGTGTAAATTCATAATGGGTACAACATGCTCTGAAGTCTAAAAAAAAAGCCTTTTTGTGTGCAAATATGCACATCTATAGCAGCAAAAACATTTTTAAAAACCATATTCCTTTTTATTTAGTGAAATAACTTGCTAGAATACACACTACACGAACATCCACATACACACAAACACTAATATAATACATACACATATGGCAGGAAAGAGGTAATCTGAACATTCTTTAGAATTAATAAAGGCAATGGGCCGCCACGGGCTGAAGGACTGAAGGCTGTATGATTCTCTGAGATTGCATAGAAAGAATAAGTCTCTTTGCAGCCAGTTAAAATAAAGCACTTTAACACGTCACAAGTAGCCCAACTGTCCATAGAAAACGGTATATTGTTTTATAAAACTACTAGAGGCCCAGCACGCGATTTCGATCACACAAGAAGGCACCCCGCCTCCCGCTGTGGGTGGAGGCGCCCTGCAGTGGGTCGGGACCGCGCCTGATTGTGCAGCACCAGCAACTGTGGGAGTCACACCAAACTGGCATCACAGGGGCCCAGGACCCATGCCCGACTCAGTGCGTCCCCCGCCCCCCTGCCTTGTCCACTCCGGGACACTCCAAGCTGCCTCATCAATTCAGCCCTGGTGGGTCGTGACCCATTATGGCAGCCTGTGGGAGTTGAACGACCCTTTCACAGGGGTCGCCTAAGACTATTGGAAAACACCTATTTCCTACAGTCTTAGGAACCAATAGACCACTCCTCGGTGTAGCAAAGTGTAGCAATGTAGTTTACTGTTGTCCTATGATTCAACATAGGACATGCTACACCGCAATTCAAGACAAAATTTCATTTATTTGTAATTAGAAATAAATATTTCACAATATATAATTACATATTGTTTTTGTGATTAATCACTATGCTTTAATGATGTTCAATTTGTAACCACGAAAATACATCCTGCATATCAGATATTTACATTACAGTTCATAACAGTAGCAAAATTACAGTGATGAAGTAGCAACGGAAATAATTTTATGGTTGGGGGTCGCCACCACATGAGGAGCTGTCTTAAAAGGTTGCGGCATTAGGAAGGTTGAGAACCACTGCATTATGGCATCCTGGCCTAATTTGCACATTATCTCTCTCTCTCTCTCTGTCTCTTTCTCTCATCCTCTCTCTCTCTCTCTCTGTGTGTGTGTGTGTGTGTGTGTGTGTGTGTGTGTGTGTATAGTTATCAACGGAAATTTGCCCAATCCCTAATCAATCACAAAGGAGGATGGCAATTAAGTCCATGAGAGGTCGAATTCTAGATGTTACCTAATCTTGCGCTCCTGAACCAGTGTGCAGCTGGAGTGATGACTATGAATGATGATCAAATAATCTGACCACTGAGGCTATAATCTTGAGATATAAATATGGGGCTCACGAGCACTGAGAAGAGGAATCATCCCCTCAGTAAAGCCACAGGGGCCGGTGCAGGGATCTGGCAGGGGACACATCATCATAGCAGTGGTCACAGATGGTTTTCATACTGTATGAGATAGTCTTCCACAAAGATGTCATGTGACTGAAGATTCCATCTATACTCACTTGGGCATGGGTGTCGGAGTGATGATTGTTTGAACTATGGAAAACGTCAATATCACTGGACAATTTAGAAGAGAAGAGACGAGCTCGCCGGGGAGTTACTGAATATCCTGCTGAAGAGGCAGAGGGAACTCAAAAATTGTTTTGATGAGTAAAATGCCTGTGACCAAATATTCACGCTGATGTGGTAAAGCAGTTTACTCACGCTATTTCAGAAGCGAAGTTCTGAACAAAAAAGAAGAAAAGGCTAAAAGAAAAATACAATACTGCACTCTATGTGGTCTGAAGATACCCCTCTATAAGACAATTAAGAAACAGTTTAAAGTACTACAAGGTTAAAAAAAACTCCCTAAGGAGAATATTATTTTTTTACTTTCTTTATTTTTTACTGTTATAATGTGTGTGCTTTTTTTTAATTTTTATCCTTATTTTTGAAAGTCTTACAGTTGTTCTCTCTTTTTTCTCAACCGACACCTCTCACTCACCCCTCCAGACCTTCAGCACATTGTTGTCTGTGTCCGTGTGCTATGCATAAATGCATATGAGTTGCCTGGTTAATATTTTTTAAAGTTTCAAGTTATAATAAGAACAAATTGACACAAATATGCTATCCTCATTCCTACCAGTTTCCATTATTATGTATCATATTTGCCTCTTAAAATTTGAGACTAATCAATGAAATATGTTTTTAGGGCTAATACGCAACATGTTTAAAAATCACTCAGAAAAAGTAGTGAATTTCATTTATCAGCATAACTAGTTGACCTTTCTTGCTCTATGTTCAAAGAGTAATATAGTTTCCTATAATTAGTGGAAACAAATTCCACTCAAATTATAAAAGTAACATTTATTTAATGCTTATCGATTCCAAATACAAGTTAAATGCTTTCATTAATTAATTAATCTATATCTCACAAAAAAAGTTTATGATTATCCCATCTGAGATGATAATATTGAATTACTACGATGCAGAAAATAAGTACAAAGGTCAGGATGAACCTAGCCAGGCTATGTAAAAAAATTATTACTATGAATAAAGAGAATAAACTGAAGAGAATACACCACTACTCTGAAGCATTGTGAGATTCTCCTGCATGGAATGAGAAATCATTCCTTTATATATAATTAATCTAACCTTGTTTTATGCATGTACCTGTTTGAAGATATCTTGTTTAATATATATTTCTTAGAAATAATTAGTTGTATGGTCTTTGAATAATTCAAAGCCAGAGGTTTTGGAGGCCATTTGCCTTTTATCTGTTCGCTCACTAATGTCCTTGTAAAGCAAGCCACTCTCATCAATGTTAAAAACCTGCCCTTGCACAACACCACTTCCCTGTGTGACGTTTAGCGGGTTTACAGTAGGAGAGCTGGAACAAGAAGGCAGAATACCACCTTGTTTGACCTCAGCTGGGAAGCTGAGTGCCCAGCAACTCAAAGTTTGAGTTGCTCTTCGCGTGCCTGCGAAGGAATGTGCAAACAGTGCATCTATTGATTTGGGGGCTGCAAATAAATGTCAGAGAGTATATAAATATTCAAATACAAAATCTGCAAGCAGTGAGGATCCACTACATCTCTAATTCGAGCTTCTTTTCTCCTTAAATCTTTATCTTTGGCTACACTTGGCCGCTATTATTTCTGAATTACTCCTTCAAATTCCCCATTATTGAATCTATAAATTATATCATTGCCCTAAATTTTTTTTGTCTGACTTAATGTACATATATCAAGTCCCATACTTCAAGGTCCTGATCATTATTAATCCGGCCTAAATTATTTTTTAGTTTTTCGCTTCTCTAAGCATCTTATAGACCACTGTGGTGGTCAGAATCATGGCCCTCCAAAGATGCTCATGCCCTAATCTCCAGAACCAAGAATGTGCTACCTTATATAGTAAACTAGAGGTCCAGTACACAAAATTCGTGCATGGGAGGGGGGTGTCCTTCAGCCCAGCCTGCACCCTCTCCAATCTGGGACTCCTTGAGGAATGTCTGACTGCCTGTTTAGGCCCAATCCCACCTAAAGGGGCAGTCGGACATCCCTCAAATAATCCAGGACTGCTGGCTCCCAACTGCTCACCTGTCTGCGTTCCTGATTACCCCTAACCACTCCTCTGCAAGCCTGATTGATACCTAACTGCTCCCCTGCCAGCCTGTTTGTCCCCAACTTCCCTTCCCCGCAGGCCTGGTTACCCCAAACTTTTCTCCTCTGCTGGCCCGGTCACCTCTAATTGCCCTCCCCTGCAGACTTGATCACCCCCAACTTGCAGGCCTGGTCTCTCACAACTGTCCTCCCCTGCTGGCCATCTTGTGGTGGCCATGTTTTATGCACATGGGGACAGTCATCTTGTGGATTGGAGTGATGGTCAATCTGTATATTACTCTTTTATTAGGTAATAATAATAGAGGCCTGGTACATGGGTGGGGGCAGCTGGTTTGCCTTAAAGGGTGAACCAGATCAGGGTAGAGATTCCCTTAGGGTGTGGAGTAGCCTGGCTGAGGGTCCTGTGGTGGTTTGCAGGCCAGCCACACACCCCGGCGACCCAAGTGGAGGCCCTGGGATCTGGGCTTTATTTATCTTCTACAATTGAAACTTTGTAGCCTGGAATGGAGCCAAGCCTTCTGTTCTCTCAGTGGCGGCAATTATTTCTGTTGAAATTTATTTATCTTCTATAATTGAAACTTTGTAACCTTAAGCAGAGGCCTAGGCCGACCAGGGTGTGTGAAAAGCTTGGCTTCCTCCATCGCCCGGGCAACCCAAGCCTCCTTCTTGCTCTCTCTGTGGCAGTAGCCATCTTGGTTGGGTTAATTTGCATGCTCACTTCTGATTGGCTGGTGGATGTGGCTTGTAGGTGTAATAGAGGTACAGTCAATTTGCATATTACTCTTTTTATTAGATAGGATATGATTTTGCCAGTGCAATTAAGGTTACTGAGCTTGAGACAGGTATTTTATCATGGATTACCTGAGTGGGCACAATGTAATCACAAGGGTCCGTATATATAGAAGAGGAAGGTAGAGGGGAATGTCAGAGAGCTACAAAGTTAGAAAAAGAGGCAGGAGAGAGGCAAAGCATGAAAAAGACTTGACCTGCCACTGTTGTATCTGAAAACAGAGGGAGAGTCCTATATGCCAAGGAATATATCAGCCTCCAGAATCAAGAAACAACCCTTAGATGATACCTGCAAGAACATGAGGACCTCAGTCCTCCAAACACAAGAACTGAATTCTGCCAACAACTTGAATGAGCAAGATCCTCTCTTAGAGATCCTGAAAAGAAAGCACTTCTGCAGACACCTTGATTTAAGTCTAGTGAGACCCATTTCAGATTTCTGATCTTTAGCACTGTAAAATAAGTAATTTGGGAAAATATCATGGCATCATATATGATCATTTTGTGAGTTAATTTTCTAGCTAGTAAATAATTATTTAAGAAAGAAAATAAGTATTGAAAACTCTTATATCACTTACATTTTTTCTATTTACACATTTTATTGGATTCACAGTCTATATCTATTATGTACCATATATACTATGTTCCCGATGAGTAAGTTAAATCCCCACCCTAAAGGAGCTGACTGTTCAGTGCAAATTCCAATTACTATGATGAAACATGTGTGGTTTTTCCTTGTGAACAGTTATCATACAGTTTGCTCTGAGTATAGAGAATGGAAAATTTTAAGAAATAAATCTAACCATCTTCATCAAAATTTGATTGTTAATGACCAAAGTAAGAGATATTTGCATTTAACTAGGTAAGAAATGAAGATACTCTTACTTTCTGGAGAGAAGGAGTGCTATGATCAGATCTTATTTTGGGAAGATTAATCAGAAAGCTCATATAAAATATATAGTGCGAAAATGAAAAGAGATTATAAGAATAAATTCCAGGAGTTTATGAAAATAGTTCAAGGCATATGTGGTGGGAATTCTAGCAATGGGAATGGAAAAAATGGATCCAATGGCGAAATAACACAGAAGTTAGACAAAATGGGGTGACACATTTAATGGAAGTGGGAAGGGGATAGATAACTAAAAAATACTTGCCTGGTTACAAATATGAATAAATTAAATATCAGTTACATTTCCAAACAAAATTTGGAAATTATAGGAAAAAGCTGTTTGGAAAGAGGAAAAATGATTAGTTTTGCTTTGGGCCCAATAACAAATATCTAAAGAGAATGAAAAAAAAAATTATCTAAATATTTGGACATGTTCTCTCTTCTAAAGTGTGTTTTATATATGGTTACTTTATGATGTAACATTGATATTATGCTATAGGTATTTGACAACATGACCCTAGTTCAAATTTATCCTCTAAATACTTAGTCAAGTAATTTCTTTATCATGACTATAAGATACTAAATAAAATTGCTAACTAAATCTGCTGATATTTTAACATAGACATTAATGCTTAGTGTTTTGACAGTAAATATATTTAAACAATCTAGGAAAAACAATATATGAAGGTTTTTTAAGAAAATTGATAGTTATAGAGAAAAAGAATTTAGGCATTTGCATGCAGCAAAATATTAAGTTCTCCTAATGTGTCTAAGTGTATAAAGGTCTTGTTGACAGTGAGTTGATCCAAATCTGCCCTAGACTGTATTTATATGCACATTGGTTTGGCTTTTGAATTTGCAATTTAATGATGCATAGAGTTACACTGTTTTGTGATATTATTATTGTGGTCAAACTCACATAATGGGCTTTGGCATTACTTTATCAGGTTACATGTAAAAATATATTGTGTATCTCTTAGAATTATCTTATTTTATAGTTGATCTGAAATATATATCAGAAAACTGAAACATTTCAAATTTATTTTCTTCTTCATTCCTGAAATTGTCATTTATTTCTAATTCTAAAGGGAAAATAAAGTCAAAACTATTTATATGTGAGAAATGAATAGGCAATATTTTCTTTGGCTAATCTGTTTTCAGTTTTGAAAAAGTGTCTTATGACAATAAAGGGGCATAGAGAGGCAGCAGGTAATCTCTGAGACATTTTAAACTGCTTCTAAATTAGAATATTTTTGTGATTATTTAAATATATTATTTTATATTTGTCTGACCCCTGGGGTGGACATTTACTTGAGTGCAGTAGATGTAGTATCATTATCAACAAAAATAACCTTCTCAACAGGGGAAGGAAATCAAAGCCTTTCTTTCTGTAATCATTAATTTCTAGTTTAATTCTTCTGATGCCATTTATTCATGTGAACATTTTAAAAAATCATTGTAATTCTAATACTGTTCATTAAGTAAGCATTGTCACAGTTGATTGCAGAATATTCCTATTAATTTCCTAAAATATCTCCCAGTAATAATTCTGACTCAAGTTTTATTTAATGATATTTAAGTGATTGAATGGATATAAATAATTTAAATTTGAAGATGCAACTATATGAAAATACTGGTTACATTTATAGGTTAATGCTAACTGGAAACAAGGCAGATTGTTTTTAAAAGTAATTCTTAATTAACTTATCATTGTATCTCAACTCTTTAACTTGAGAATGCACAAATCACAGCTAGGAAAACACGATATAGAAAATAAAATTAACCAAAGGACTTGTATGCATACATATAAATACATATAAGCATAACCAATAGTCACAGACACTTAGGGGGGTGAGGGCATGTGCTGGGGACTGGTCTTGGAGCAGGAGAGTGGGGGAGGGGGGAGGAAAGGAAGGCACTGGGAGATCAATAGGGAAAAAGGAGACATATCTAATACTTTAAACAATATTTGAAAAAGAAAATTAAATCTTATTCTATGGACAAATTTTCAATTGTGAGTTATCACTGCAAAAGAGAAATTTTGTTTTTATGACTCAAAATAATACAGCATTATTGAGAACATAAACCGTATGGTTCAATTAACTTCCTACTAAGACCATGTTCCTGCATCCCAGCTTAAGAACATAGGTTGATCATTGACTTCAAATTTAATGCCTGCAGTAAGCCAACGTGTAATATCAAGGTCATCACTCTGCAGAGCTGGTGTCAGAGAAATCAGAGTGATGTAAAAGCCACAGGTGTTCCAGATCAAGCCCATTGCTTCAGCCCATCAAAATCATGTCCTAAAATCCTTACTGTTGAACAAAGCACTTTGCTAAGTTATACGCAGGATTCAAATTAAAAGCGTGAACTTCGCCCTAACTGGTTTGGCTCAGTGGATAGAGCATCAGCCTGCAAACTGAAGGGTCCCGGGTTCAATTCCAGTCAAAGGAATGTACCTTGGTTGTGACCACATCCCTAGCAGAGGTGTGCAGGAGGCAGCTGATCAATGTTTCTAACTCTCTATCCCTCTACCTTTCTCTCTGTAAAAAATCAATAAAATACATTTTTTAAAAAATTTTTCAAAAATAAAAGTGTGAACTTCACTCTCAAATAGCTAATAAAGGGTAGAAGCTGCCAATGTGTGCAATATTAGATAACAGTGAAGAGTTATGTGTTTCGTACTTAATTCAGTATAGTCAATACAGCAGTAAGTACCAAATGCCTTAAAATTTTGTAAAATATTTTACCCAGTCATTTCACTCATGACTCATTATAATTTTAGCATACTCATTATAAATTTGGCAAATATTTTTTTCATTTGTATGTTAATTATCTTAGTGAATAATAAAAAAATCAAATTTACAACTATATAGTACTGATAAAATATGTTTTTACCCACAAAATGAAATAATAATCTATATAAAATGAAAAAATATCACATGAAAATGTTCAAAATTATTAAGTGTTTATTTTTATGTATGAATAAATTAATAGAAATAGATTGTAAATAAACTGGTGATAGAAAGATAAATATATGAACAGACTGAAGTGTTGGCAGTGAATATCTCTGGGTGGTGGTAATATAATTTCTTTGTTCCTCCTGGTGGTTTTGTTTATTTGTTATCTGTGGCTTCAAAATTTCTTGCTGGAAATATATAATTTCTAACAAGGAAAAGGCAATTGTTAAAAAACAAAAAAGTATAATCGAGTCAACCTAAACAATATATCAAAATACTATATATGGTAAAATTTTAAAATAACTGTTCTGTAATATCTCCTTTTGGTTTCTATATTAAAAATAACATTAGTTTGGTTGCTCATAAAGACATAGGCTTTGGTAAAGTATTGGTATTTTGGTATGTAAAAAAATGGAAATACTAAGTGGATGGAATTCTAGTATAAAATGACAGCAATGGCAAGGACATGGGATTGCTTGGGAAATAGTGAACAGAAGAGTAGAGCATAGTAGACGTTCAATCAGATTGGTAGGTTAGGGCCATTTATTTGGGGTTTTAAATGCTCAACTGGAGACAGAAGTTATATCAGATGTGATATGGGCCCTGTCTACCTCTGCAACCCCAGCTTTGGTCAACTCACTGTTCTCATTTAAGTCTTATTTCTGTTCTCTGCCAAATCTCTGTGGCCCCTCCTCCTCCAGGCTTTTTGCACCTCTAGTTTCTGCATCTGAAATCCCCTTTCTGATCACATGGTAGACTCCTTTTAGTCACTCAGTTCTCAGCTTGCAGTTCACCTACACAAAGAAGCCTAGCCTAACTACTCACCTAATTAGTTATAAACTAGCATATTACTGTGTTTTCATCCAACACAAAGCACTTGTTATTGATGAAATATTTTTCATTTATTTATTGTCTCTTTCTTTAGAATACAATTTCCTTGCAGACAGAACATTTGTCATTGTGTTCACCCCTATATTCCCAGGACCTAGAGAAATGTCCATGAAATATCTGTTGGGTAAAGGAATGAATAGAAGGATATTGACCTGGCCCGGACAGAGGAAAATGAGAGAGAATATGACAAGGGGGACACGAGATAATTTTCTTTCAAAAAAGAAGAAAGATAAGGGCATTGAAATCATTACTATGAGTTCAGCTTATAGCAACTCATATTATTCTTATTTACATTAATATATGATTTCCAAAGCTCTCTTAAATATATTGTGAAAATTACTAGTTTGATATTTATTTATTTTTTTATTCAAATTGTAAATCATTGGAAAGCACATATTTGAACTGCGCCTGTCTCCTAACACCCCTAGAAACATACATACAAATGTGTGCCTATGATACTGAAATAGGAATAAATAGAAATTGCTCCTGAACATTCAGAGACAACAGATGAAGTTCAGATATATATAACACATAAAATTAAACCTGAAAAGCATGTATATTTTAGGATCCACTTGAATAAAATATTTACATGAAAAATCACCAGATGAAATGAATTTTCAGAGCCTATTCAGAAGATAATTATATAAATTAGTTGATTTAAAATATTCTGTGAATGAATATTAAAAAGAAATCACAAACCTATTTAGAATGATCATTGTCAGACAATATCAAAGGCATTTTCATTTTCTAACTATAAAGCATGAGCTCTCCGCTCATGTTAGATATTTCAGAGCTTTAGCTATAAACCACCACCATCACAGTTTTTGTATATAGTATTTATTTACTGTCTGACAAAGACAAAAGTCAAGCTACTGAAGAATTATACTGTTATAGAAGAGTTTCTATGAAACATTTGTTTTGGTCTTATTGCAACAACTTGTTTTTATTGACCTTGATTATAATTCTTTCAATTCCAAAGGAACTCTGTTCTGATAAATTATTAACCCACCATGACATAAAAAAGAATGTATCTCTGGGAATATATAGAACATTGCTGAAACATAGGACCATAGTTATCCTTTATATGTACAATTATTGAAGTGACAATATGTTCTTAGAACTAAATTAGAATATTTATATTTAAATGCACCACTAAAAAGCATTAAACAATATCCTTGTCCATTAATAAACATATATTTTAATTTTCCTGATATTATCCTATTGATAAAAGAGCAATATGTAAATTGACCTTACTTCCACTACACCAACAAGCCATGCCTACCAGCCATGCCCACCAGCCAATCAGAATGCGTATGCAAGTTAACCCAACCAAGATGGCTATGGCCACAGAGAGAATAGGAGGGAGGCTTGGGTTGCCCCTGGCAATGGAGGAAGCCATGCTTTCCACACACTCTGAGCGGCCCAGGCCTCCGTTAAGCAACAAAGTTTTAATGGCTGTTTGAGCAGAAGGCTTGGCTCCACTCCAGGCTACAAATTTTCAGTTGTAGAAGATAAATAAATCCTAATCTCAGGGCCTCCACTTGGGTCACTGGAGGGCATGGCTGGCCTGAAAACCACCACAGGCCCCTCACCCAGGTCACCCCATGCCCCAAAAGAATACCCACACTGATCCAGGACACCCTTCAGGGAAAACCAGCTGGCCCCCACCCATGTACCAGGCCTCAATCCTGTCTAATAAAAGAATAATACGCAGATTGACCATCACTCCAACACACAAGATGACTGCTCCCATGTGGTGAAAATATCCTGCCCCCATGTGGACACAAGATGGCCAGCAGGGGAGGGGAGCTGGGATGGATAAGGCCTGCAGGGGAGGGCAGTTGGGGGTGATCAAGCCTGCAAGAGAGGGCAGTTAGAGGTGACCAGGCCAGCAGAAAAGGTAAGTTGGGGGTGACAGGGCCTGCAGAGAAGGGTAGTTGAGGGGGACCCAGCCCTTCAGGGAAGGGCAGTTAGGAGTGACCAAACCTTCAGGGGAGGGCAGTTAGGGGCAAACAGGCTGGCAGGGGAGTAGTTAGGGGCAAATAGGCTGGCAGGGGAATGGTTAGGAGGTAATCAGGCTGGTGGGCAGAAGCAGTTAGGGGCAATCAGGAAGGCAGGGAAGTGAGCAGTTGGGAGGCAGCAGTCCTGGAGGTAGAATTGGACCTAAACGAGCAGTTGCATATCCCTCAAGGGGTCCTAGATTGGAGAGGAAGCAGGCTGGGCTGAAGAACACACCCCTCTCCGTGCAAGAATTTTGTGCTTGGGACTTTAGTATTTACTTACAAGCTCTACATGGGATTGGTAAATTTCTTAATGGTAAGTAAAAACTCAACTTAAAAAGGTACATTTTCTATGAATGTGCCTCTTCTGGGTACCTTACTGATCAAGACAGAAAGTATACCAGAGATTGGTAAGGCTGGAATAAGGAGGAAAAGAAGAACTCTTGTTTAATGGAAGGAAACAGAGTTTCTATTTGAAATGATGCAAAAGTTTGGAAAAGAAAAGAGGGGATGCTTGTATAAAAATGTGAATATCTGTAATGCCATAGAATTGTACACTTAAAAATGGTTAAAATGCTAAATTGTATAGTATGTATATTTTGCCACAATAAAAAGTATATTTTGTGCAAAGCAAATTCTAGAAGGGTGGGAAGGCAAACTTCAAAACAAAAAGGACTTAATGGATCATCCAACACCTGAACATGTTCCTTAATTAACAGATAAGAACAATAGGCCCACGTTGATTTTCTGAAATCCAGGCAGTAGCACAGTTCAATCTGAATCCAATTAAATTCCAGTCCACCTTCTCTTCAATAAACTTAAACGATCAAACCACCTGGGTATCTCAGCAACGCCACAAATGGAACACATTAAAAGCTGAGCAGATAATCATCTCTCCAAATCAGCTCTTCGTTTGGCAATCTCCAGTTTAACTAAAAATATACACAAAGCCTCCCCCAACTAATCACCACAAGTCCTACCCCTTGAATCCTCCCCCGTCTCTCCTGACTTCTGCCACTTCTTTTTATTGTCCTGACCTTGCTAAAATCATGAGGCTCCGTTTGTGCTTCATTTACATTGTCAAGCCAACTGACATCTGACCTTCCTGGATTACACTGTTATTATTATTTGATATTATAACATGAAAACATATTGTAGCATTCTATTCCATTTCAAACTTGATTTTTCTCATTTTATTTCTTTTTTTTTTCTTTCTCCCTCCTTTCTTTCCTTCCTTCTTCCTTTTTTCTTCTTCCTTCCTTCTTTCCTTCCTTTCTTCCTTCCATTTCTTACTTTGCCTATGAAAATCTTACACATTTTCAAAACCTGGCTCTATTACTCCAAAATCTATTTCCTTTTCATATTTTCATGTAAAAATTATTTATAGATTGCCAAGCATGGTACATTGTGTTAGGTTTCCGAACCAGAACAGATGCCAGTCAATCCTGTCCTTATGTAGTTCACAGACAAGTGAAACAGACTAATGTGAATCGAACTTGAGTGCTATTTCTTTCCCAAGAAAGCAACAGTGGAAGACCCTAGGTTTCAAGGAAAAGTCAGTCTTGAGGATAAACCTAAAATTCTAGATCTTATCAAAAAGGTAGAACTTGGAGTGCCTGTGAGAGCTTGGGAACTACAAACTCATCACCATTAAGATAAACCAGGAAAGAATGACCATTCCCCCTTAGGAATGACTAGCAAAAGCCTCTCTAAGAGAACAAGTTCACAAAGAGCTTTCTCTTCTCTACCCATTCTGGCAAGGTGACTGCTAAGGACTGAATGTTTACGTACTCTGAAAACTGGTGCTGAGGCCCTCATCTATGATGGTATTTGGAGATGGAGCCTTTGGGAAATAAATAGAGTTAGTTTAGGTCAGGATGGTGGGAAATTGATGTCCCTATAAAACAGTGGTTCTCAACCTTTCTAATGCTGCGACCCTCTAATACAGTTCCTCATGTTGTGATGACCCCCAACCATAAAATTATTTTTGTTGCTACTTCATAACTGTAATTTTCCAACTATTATGAATCGTATCTGTGTTTTCCAATGGTCTTAGGCGACCCCTGTGAAAGTGTTGTTCGACCCCCCAAAAGGGTCGCGACCCACAGGATGAGAACCACTACCACTACTATAAAAGGAAAAGAGACATGACACATAGCTTCTTCCCCCAACTATAAACCAAGAAGCAGACTCCGACCCTGGCACTTTGGAGACTTCACAGACTCCTGAATTGTGGTTATTATCTAAGCCATCCAGTCTCTATTTGTTATAGCAGCTGGAATAACCTAAGACAGTGGTAGGAACACTGCGGCTCACAAGTCACAGGTGTCTCCCAAGCCACAGTCTGCCGCTCTGTTGACTAATGAGTTTGTCGACCACTGGGATAGGGCCTTAATCACAAGGAACAACAGCCTGTAATTATTGGAATCACGAGTCTAAGTCAGTGGTCAGCAAACTCATTAGTTAACAGAGCGGCAGTTTACTGACCACTGACCTAAGACAATGGTCAAACAGGCCTTAAGAAACAGAAGAATTAGAAGAAAAGCCTGTTAAACACAGGTCTTTTGTAAAACCGAGAAATTTAAACAGTCAAGTTGCAGTAGTGACAGTTTAAAAATCACACTTCAGCTGTCACAAAAATATCAGATTACTTCAATATGTGGACTAGGAGAGAAATGCGTGACACTACATTTCATCATTGATGAAATGTTCCCATCCTAGAAAATAGGAACCTTTTCATTTTGTTTTGCAGAATAAGAAAGCACATGCCAATATGATTTTTTTTTCATTTTTTCATATGATGATTTTAATTTGTTATACTGGGGAATGTGGCAATATTTTATATGTTTATATATAACAAGAAAATAATGGTAAGCAGGATCCATTTCTTTTTGTAATATAAGAACAACATTTGCGTTGTAAACTTGAGGTACAAACAAAAGGAACAAACTTCCAATTATAAAATAAGTAGTTGTGGGAATATAATGTTCAGTGTTATGAATTTAGTTCATAACACTGTATTGCATATTTGAATGGTGCTAAAAGAGTAGATCTTAAGTGTTCTAACCACACGAAAAACATATTTTTGTAACTATGGTGGTGATAGATATTAGACTTATTGCGATCATTTCACATATATGCCACAAATATCTAATGATTATGTTGTATATCTGAACCAAATATTGTTTTATGTCTATTATACCTCAATAAGATATTTGAAAAAGATGACATTTAATATAAATTATGAGGAGCCTGAACACACTAAAAACAAGATAAAATTTTTAAAATTATTCAAATCTATTTTCAGAGTGTTTATTTTCTCTAATAAACCTTGATTCATGTATTTCTTATATAAGTATATTTCTTCAATAAATCAAATATTTCAGTTATCAGCACTATGATGAAATACCCTTTTTACTAAGTAAAGCACAAAGAATGCAATTATTAGGAGGCTGAGAAAAAAAACACTTGAAAGATTCTGCTCTCAGGTAAAGGAGAAAGTGAAATTCCCAGTACCAGCTAAACTTCTGTGAAGCCAAAAGGAATTAAGGCCACCACCAAACACTTCTAAATTTCTGAAAATTTTCAAAACTTTTTAATTGCTCTGTTTGTTGCCCCTGATAGCTTGCCTCTCCTCTAGAGACCTGGAAATCTTTCATCTGAGTTCTTCAGAGGCACTTGGCCTTTAAGATTTCAGTGGGGCTCTGTTGATCAGAGGCAGGGGCGGGAGAAGAGAGAGCAGAAGGAAAAGAGATGCCAGCGTTCCTGCTCTGACTGCCATAGTGGCAGCAGGGAGCAAGGGCCGGCTGGGAGACATGCCTGTGAGCCCCTGACAGAGTCAAGGTGACCACGAGAATGGCGGCAGGGGTCAAAGAGACCGAAGGTCCCAGCAACATCAGCGCAGAGACACTGGCTGTGGGACTGTAGGCTTCCGGCTCCCTGCCCTGTGTCAGTGGCAGCAGTTCCAGCAGCAACAACAGTGGCAGCAGCCTAGCTCCAGGGGCCTCAGGGCATTGGGTGTGAGCAATTATGTATGAGCTCTGAGTACAACTACCTCACCCGCTTGCACTCTGCTCTACTAATCAGGTCCCTCTATTAAATGTCTGGATTTACCGATATGATTAACTTCCCAAAGTTCCTCCACTCACTGTGGTTTTCACAATTTTTGGTTGATCGACTAGTACCTGGATTCGATAATGATTTACATCAAATGAACTTGAGGCGCCAGGACTTTCTGATGACAACACAAAGACTGAGAGGCATGAGTAACTACAAACCTGGGAGTGGATGATTGTGTTATGCGCACCTCGTCCACCAATCAACCAATTATCTCCCAAACTTGATCACTGCCTTCATGAAGGGGAGTCCCTGCCTTCTTAGGAATTCTCAGGGTTGCTCTCTGCACGTCAGAGATTAAAGGTGGGAGATGTTTCCACTGAAATGTGAGTTTCTGGCCTGGCAGAGGCCCGCTGGCAGCAGCTGACCCCCTGAGGCAGGGTGGCCACCGCTATTATAATGGGAAGCGGGTCCAGATCAGTAGTCAGAATATTTGACATCTTCAGCTGTGGTTTAATGATCACTAGGAAGAAAACAGAAGTCATTCTGGTGAGTAATTTTTCAGTATATAATTACCGAGAAACACGAGGGCTTGTGAGCAGAGGTTTCAGTCGCCGCAATGAAAAGTCATCTTCTGCCGAAACCGGTTTGGCTCAGTGGATAGAGCATTGGCTTTCGGACTGAAAGGTCCCAGGTTCGATTCCGGTTGGGGGCATGTACCTTGCTTGCGGGCACATCTCCACTGTGGGGTGTGCAGGAGGCGGCTGATCAATGTCTCTCTCTCATCAATGTTTCTGACTTTCTACCTCTCTCCCTTTCTCTCTGTAAAAAATCAATAAAAATAAAAAAAAAATTAAAAAGAGTCATCTTCTCACCACAGCCAGATCACAGATCAGAATCCCCTGAATCTGAAAAAGAGGCCAGGACCACACGAAGGACAGTAAGATACCCAGCAGAGACTGTTCTGTGCACTGTCCTGATGGGACCCCTCTGCCTATTTATCAGGGAAGCTAAATACACACCGGGAGAAGGAAAGAACACACCATTCAGAGATTTATAGACACCGGCAGTGATTTTATTTAATCTGAGGACCCAAAATACCATTGGGATCAATTGGGTATAGTTGAGGTTTATGGGAATTAGGTGATAAACAGAGTTATGTCCTGAGTTTCTCACTCAGAGTGCCCAAGGGGTTTGGCAACCCAATTTAGGGCAATTTCCCAAGTTTCCGAAAGCAGAGTTGGAGTAAATAAGCCAGTGAGAACCCTTTAGTACTTCCCCTCTCTGCCAAAATTGTACACCAAAGGCAAGAACATGTAAAAATGGAGGGTAAGTGGTGGGTGGGTAGTATAAAAAATTGCATTAAAGTGAACTGAAGCTTGACACCTTTATCCTTACAGTTTTAGAGAGGAAGACTGGACTTCATAGAATAGATTAGATTATCAGTCACACCGGAAAACCAAAACAGGCTACACTACCAGGGCCCATGAGAGAAAAGTGAGCTCATTTTGCTGGTGAGAAGCCAAGAAGTGGACCTAAGGTAAAGCTAGGACATCTGTGGGAGATGTTCTCACAGGCAATATACTTCATTAATGGCCTTAAACATCAATATACTTACTCTCCATAGCCAATGCTTCAAGTAGCTACCTTGACAATGTTTGACAGAAGTGATAAGTCTATTTGCCAAAAAGTCTCTCTTGGGCTATATTTTATTTCCATTACCAACCTGTTTTTCTTCTGGTTTTCCTCTAGCTGAATTTAATTTCCTTGAATAAATTTATTGTGGTCATGTGAAGACAAGCCCGGGACATTAACAGAGGAAAATAGTATAAAAGGACATATGTCTTGTTAGCCGTGTTCCCTCAAAAGACTTAAGGGCCTAAGATAGAACTCAGAGTATTATTGTGATTAAATGAAAACCATCAGAGGAAAAAAAACAATTTTAAAATGTCACTCAAGCCATCCCCATTGGATTCAATTGCCCAGAAATTCAGTTATATAAACTTGTGGCATAAGGTTTTTACCTCCCATACAGCTGATGTTATAAGTATCAGTCAAGATGTCAGCTATCAAATAAAATACAACATTTCAATCATTCCAATTATATCAATAAATATTGTGAAATAAAAAATTGTTACCTCTACAATATGGCATTTATTTGTAATATGCTATATGAATTATGCCAGATTATAAACATTTATTGATTGTTTAATACTAGCTAAATCATACATATCATAAGTCTTTGGCTGCATAATATTAAAAATTGAAACACGTATCCTTTTGGATTTATGCATAATCTTCAAAGAAATAAATGTGAAAATAAAAATTCAGGAAAGAGATTACAAGTCCAACCAACTACATAAAAAAAAAAAAATCCTTGGATAATAATAATGAAAGATTTCAGGAAGTTTCAAGTATATATTATGTATGTGCTTATAGCTAGTTAACTTCTGCTGATTTTTTTTCTCAAAATTAAAGTATGTTATTATTGAAAATGTTTGAACCTTTGAAAAGAAAATATTTAATAAATTATTTTAAATGTATTATATATAGCATATTTTATAGAGGTTGTTTTTTTGTTTTTTGTTTTGTTTTGTTTTTTTGTAATGTTGAGAGGGAGTATATTTTAATCATCTTATAGGACCTTTCTTATATAGTAGCCTATTGAATTCTAACAAGCCTAAAGGGTAAATATTATTTTTGTATTTTATACTTGATAAAATTAAGCCTGAGGAAAATACAGGATCTTACAAGACTTGCTTGAAACAAATTTCCAGAGAATAGGCAATATATGGACTCTTGTTTCTTCAGAAAACCAGCATTGTGTATATGGTACTATTGCTTCCTTTTTTAATACCTGTATTCTGAAACATACACATACAGAATATTCCACAAACTATTTTACATATTTCTACAAACATTTTTAAATCTCCTTGAAAGGCACCTCATATAATTAATTAAATCACTAACTATTCATATGCCAATAATATTTGGTTCAGATGGATATTTTTTTCAGGAATATTTCCTAGTATAGCTACCAAAATACATGCATTAACAGATTTAAATATCCCATACAATGCTTGCATATTAGCAATTATTCTTTTGCTAACTGTAGTATAAATCTTCAGTCAAAGAAAGATACTGTATTGCCAGCTTTTATGTTTAATGTATTCAAATATATTAATATATTCTTGGATTTAGTAGAATGATAACAGCAAGTTCTATGATATTTTGTACATATACTATATTTCTTAAAGTCATAATTTTAAGATTTATGGCTCAAACACATTATAGCCTCATGTCATCTATAATAATAAAAGCTTGATATGCTAATTAGATTGGACAGATGGATGAACTTCCTCACAAAGTCAGGGCTGCGAGGGCTAAAATAAGCTGCCTCTGTTGCATTTCATGCATTGGGCCTCTAGTCCTATCTAACAAAAGGGTAATATGCAAATTAACCATCACTCTGCTATATCCTCAAGCAACATCCTCAAGCCATGCCCACAAGCCAATTAGGATGAGTATGCAAATTAACCCAAATCAAGATGGCTGTAGCCATGGAGGGAGCAAGCGGGAGGTTTGGGTTTCCCCTGCAATGGAGGAAGCCAAGCTTTCCACATACACTGGCAGGCCCAGGCCTCTTCTCAAGGCTACTAAGTTTCAATTATAAAAGATAAATAAATCCCAACAGATATGGCTGTTGACACAATGAGAGCAAGAGGTTTGGCTCCACTCCAGGCTGCAAAGTTTCAATTATAGGAGATAAATAAATCCCAGATACCAGGGCCTCCCTTTGGGTTGCAGTGGGGTGTGGCCAGCCTGCAAACCACCACAGGCCAGTCTGCCCCATGCCCCAAGGGAACCCATTCTTATCGAGGACACCCTTCAGGGCAAACCAGCTGGCCCCCACCTATGCACCAGGCCTCTATCCCATCTAATAAAAGAGTAATATGCAGATTGACCATCTTCCAACACACAAGATGAATGCCCCCATGTGGTCAAAGATCCTGGTCCCATGTGGACACAAGATGGCCACCACAAGATGGCCATCAGGGGAGGGCAGTTGAGAGCCACCAGACCTTCAAGGGAGGGCAGTTGTGGGTGATCAGGCCAGCAGGGAGGGCATACCTAAAGGTAAAAGAAGTATTTTATTCTGTACATAAACATTTGTGAGGAACTCAGGATGATTTTCTTTACAATCATATATACCTTTTGACAGTATTATTTTACATTTCCTACATAAGACTAATATGGAGTCATCATATACTACATATATGCATACGTATGTTTATTAATTTTTTTTAAGTTTTGAAAGTTTAATTAGTTGCTATCAAATGGAACAAGAGGTTTTGTTTGGTTTTGTTTAATTAATCCTTATCTGGGGATATTTTTCCATTGAGTTTTTAGTGAGAGGGAAAGATAGAAACATCTAGGTAAGAGAAACAAGTTGATTAGTTGCCTCTTGCATTAGCCCGAACCAGGGCCCAAGCTGGAGAGGAGTCTGCAACCAAGGTATATGCCCTTGACTAGAATTGAACCTGGGACCCTTTGGTCAACAGGCCAATGCTCTATCCACTGAGCAAAACTGGCTCTGCCAAGAGCTCTTAATATATCCATGTATTAGGTTATCCTTCTATTGATCCCAATGTTCACTTTTCCTTGTCTTCTCTCCATAACAAGGTTTCTACGTTAACTGTTTTTGAAAAAATATACAAACAAACAAAAAAGAAAAACCTCTGATCAATGACTTTCAAGTGAAATTGCAAACATTTTCTTGATTTAAAATATGAACCAAAAATAAAATGAGGGCATAAAAGACATTTAACAAAAGGCATTTTCTGGAAGTACAGTCATAGACATGAATGGTTCTCAAATGTTCAAGGCCTTCCAAGACCATATAGGAAATGACCTTTATAAACTGTCAAGTGTCTCCTTCGTATCTCAGGTTCTTGCCTGATTGAATGAGCCATTCTAAAATCCCTGTGCACTCACTCCCCTTTCCCTTTGTCCGCATCTTTCAGGTTGTAGAAATAAATTGAATTGACTCACATAAGTAACCAGCTCACCACAACTGGAGCTGGTTTGCAAGTAGAATGTTTTTACTTTTCATGAGAACTAATGTCATGATCAGCAAATAGACCAACTAGAATCCTTTCCTTAAAGGACCGTCAGGGGTGAGTTTAAAAAGAAACTTAAGTTTCCTGTTCTGTTCCTTCCAGTCACTTTTTATTCATTAGTAGTGCTAGGTTTTAAAATCTCTTAAAAGATGACCTTGTAAGAAATGACTTATAATTTAAAAATTCATTAAAAAAAAATCACAGAAGCCCTGAACTCTATGTATGACACAAAGTAATATTACTTCCCTGGAACTGTATATTCAAAAATATCGTCTTAATACACTGCATAAATATTAAATTTCTACCTCAATAAGAGGTATCAGATCTAAGTGTGCTACTTTGTTATGCATAAGCTGCTGTTTTATTGCTTCGATTTCCTTATCAAAGATAATCTGCAAATAAATGACAATAACAAGTGCCTTTAGTTACAAGCAGCATATAGCAAACACTCATTATACAGCGTGAATACTTGCCTTTACCCTCTTTTTAGCTATTATTAGCCAATAGTCCCTAGTCACGAGAATATGTATGGGCTGTTCACCAGAGTGGGGGCTCCTGATTGTGTATTCTCAATGGGTGTCAGGAGACAAGAAGTCCCTAAGCTCTATGGCAGGATCATGTTTGCTGCATCCTGTCAGGAAGTGAAGGGAGGTTGTTCAGCCAAGACCTGCCCTTGCAGCTTGTCAGCTGTTCTGTTGGAATATAGGGTGCTCCAGATCAGGCACTGAGCGTCACATGGGCTTGAGGGACATAACTAATGAAAAAAAATCAATGGCTAGTTGTTTTTCAAATGTCAAGGAGAACTAAGAAAATATCTAAAATGTCAAAATGCGCTTGAGATAGGATATAGCCATCCACAGGCACTGAAGTAATTTAGGGGTTCGTACACAGAAGCCCTGGAGCAGGGTAGGGCGGTGGAGTCCTCAGCAAGCTCCAGGTCTGTAGTCTATGAGTTACTGCATCGGGTTCTGTTTCCAAAGTTCTCAAAGAAATGCGAAGGCTTGAAAGAGGACAGACAGCAGCAATCAGAGCGATGACCCGCAGTAGAAATCTATAATAATAGTAGCGTAATATGCTAATTAGACCAGACCTTCTTCAGGACAACCTTTTGGACAAAGCCTGGGCCGTGAGGGAAGCCTGGGTCCTGAGTGTCAGAGGGCAGCCGGTGTCAGCAGCTGGGGGAAGGAAAGCCTACTTTTGCATGAATTCCATGCATCAGGCCTCTCGTAAGCCAATAAAAGGAAGTCCTCCAACTGTTCCAGCCAGGCCTCTTTTATGTAAGGAACAGCACCCCTTTCTCCTGAGCTTAACTGAAAAGTAGGTTCCAGCCCAGCCATCATGGCTCAGTGGTTGAGCATCTACCTAGGAACCAGGAGGTCATGGTTTGATTCATAGTCAGGGCACATGCCCAGGTTGCAGGCTGAATCCCCAGTAGGGGACGTGCAGGAGGCAGCACCAATGATTCTCTCGAATCATTGATATTTCTATCTCTCCCTCTCCCTTCCTCTCTGAAATCAATAAAAATATATTTAAAAATAAAAAGGAGGTTCCAGAGCACAGCTGTAGATGTCATGGATCCCAAAGACCAGGCTGGCTTCCTGGGAACTGGAAAAGGAATGCTACCTTAGACCAAGGATTCACTTAAACTAATTTGCATTCACATTAAGGCTGGTAAACAAGGGGGCTTCAGGCAGGCACCCACTAGCTGGATTCCCTGTGTACCAAGGTTTCTGAGTCACTCCTAAGAATTTGCCTGCCACGTGTGTTCTCCTCTTTCTCCACGACCTGAGAACCACCCATTCTCACTTCTGAAATCTAAGATCTCCTTCCCTTCCCTTTTTCCTTTGTCTTTTATTACCAATTTTGCCTCACTATCTTTGGAATTTTCATGGAACAATCATGCCTAGGTAAGTCCCCCATGTGCATGTATTAAACTTTGACTTTCTTCTTCTAATTTGCCTTCGATGATTTGGTTATTAGCCCACCCTAGAAGAACTTGGGAGGTGGGAGAAGAGTGTGAATATGTTTAGCACCACCATACTGTTAACTGGCCACAGTATTGGACTATAATTATTTCCATGTGAGATCATCTGAAGGGTTTGCCTAGTCCACAGATGAATCCCTCTTTAGTCGGCTGAGAGGCAGGAGAGCAGTTTCCTTCCATTGTTCCTGAGAACCAGTCTTGAGTAGGGAAGAGGGGGTGTTCTCCTTTCAGTGTCTCTTAGCTGCAATTCTGCCAGCATCCCAGACCTTTCCATTAGTGCTGAGCACTTCCTGAGAGCTAGGGACTCACTCCCATGCTGCTCTGTGTCCAGCCAAGCACTTGTGCCTGTCCAAGACTTGCTAGTGATAAAAATCTCAGAGATTGTGCTCATATCTTAATTTTGGGGGATTTTGTAAAAAGCCGAAATCAGTTATGTATTTCCTGTCACCCTCTATATTAGATCATCCACCTAACGAACATTTATTAACAACCTCAGCTGATTCCAAATGATGGAGTCTGTGGGGATTTGTAGCCTGGCTGCCTGCACACACTCCTCCTAAGACTTCTCAAGAAGAGTTTCCCAACAACACAGGGAATCCTACTCATCCCAGATATGGAACTGCAATTGCCAGAAAGTTTTCTCTTTTATTGTTTTTTTTTTTTATTTCCATGAAAGTATCAACGGGAACCTAAAAACACAGCACATTTGGGACATCAACTTCAGCTGCTTTTTTGTACCTGAACTTCAATGGCCTTGGAGTGCTAGCAACCAGTAGAAATGGCTTCATAAAGCAATTTTATATAATTATTTTCATTTTTCATGGTCTACTTCCAGCCAAGCAGCCCCAAAACAGGAGTGTGTCTGTGTTCTCAATGTTCTTATAGCTATAAGGAGTTACCTGAAATAACAATAAATACCACCAGGCTGATACTTTTTTAAATCCCCCAATTCTTCTCTGAAAGTAGGGTTATTATCTAGATTCTAAAAGTTTGTGTTAACATTTTTCTTAACACATAGCCAGGAACTGAAAGCTTTCTTCCTGGGCGAAGGTTTCTCGATGCCTTCTTCCAGCCTTGGCACCTTAACCAGGCTCTCAAATGCTCTAAATCAGTGGTTCTCAACCTTCCTAATGCCGCGACCCTTTAAGACAGCTCTTTATGTTGCGGTGACCCCCAACCATAAAATTATTTCCATTGCTACTTTATAACTGTAATTTTGCTACTGTTATGAACTGTAATGTAAATATCTGATATGCAGGATGCATTTTCATTGTTACGAATTGAACATAATTAAAGCATAGTGATTAATCACAAAAACAATAGGTAATTATATATTGTGAAATATTTATTTCTAATTACAAATAAATGAAATTTTGTCTTGAGTCGTGGTGTAGCATGGGTAACAGTCTTAATATGACAACAGTAAACTACATTGCTACACTTTGCTACACCGAGGAGCGGTGTGTTGGTTCCTAAGACCATGGGAAATATGTGTTTTCCGATGGTCTTAGGCGACCCCTGTGAAAGGGTTGTTCAATCCCCAAAGGGGTGGCAACCCAGAGGTTGAGAACCACTGCTCTAAATGCTATTGCTCGCAACTGCATTGGAAGTTACCCATTGTCTACACTATCAGAGAAATGTAAACAAGGAGCCTGGAATGCTGGTGAACCTTGAGCCCTGGCAAGGGCCAGAGCTATGCACCAAATGGTCAGTCAGGACAATGGTAGCTCAAGTAATTTCCTGACCAAATAGTCTCAGTAATAGTCTCAGAGTAATATACTGAACTTTAAGATAGTCTATCTGTTACTGGAATTGCCTGCTTCACTAAGGGCAATATGTGTATCCAAAATTGAATAAAAGGTTGGCAAGGCCTGGGCACCAGCAAAGTCTTTCCCCTGAGAGACAGTTGGATTCTCCACCTGGATCCCAATTTCTAAATTATTATTTTTTGTTTCGTTTATGTCATTTGCACATGGCCCTTTTCCAGATCCCAAACTCTGAAACACACGGGACATGGCTCACACACACAACCACATGCATAGCTCTAATAGTGATTTTTTTTTTCTAGTATAGAATCTCTACATTACAAGGGGAAAAAAGTCACTAAACTTTGACAAAATAAAAAGTAATATTTTTGTGTGTGGAAGCAGATATTGAAAATCTTCCAAAGTATGGTAATGTCAGGCCTGCTGCAAACTCAACTAAAAAAACAGACTCTTCATTGGAAAGTGGGGACATGCCCACCCTCCACCAGGGAGAGGACCTTATAGTATCTGTCACCTCTGTCTGTGTATATGTGCATTGGCTCCACTCCCATCTTCCTCTTGACAGGCTTACTTAGTTTTTTTATTTCCCTGCCTATGGTCTTTTAGATTAAGCTCTGGCTATCCATGCTGGTCTGGGTCTTTAGTACTGTGTGACTGTGAGACAAATTGCTGAAACAACAGATTTGCTCAGGACAGCCCCCAAATGGGTTCCTCTTAGATCAGTTCTCTACTTTGTACCAGTCTGCTATGACAAATACTTAAATTGTATTGGTTTTAATACAGCTTAGAAAAGTAAAGAGTGATATAAGATACTTAACCAGAGAGTTTCCCTGAAAGTTACCACCAAAGGCCAGATGATCCAAATGTCAGCATCTCTGATTTATCCACCTTGTTCACCCTTTATAAAACATTTCATTTGAACAAAGAATTCTATAGTTAAAAAAAAAAAAGTTTGAGAAACTCAAACAAGTCCCATCTTGTTTCCCTGAAAAATATCTTTACGTTAAACAGTGGTTCTCAGGGACACTTTGTAGAAGGACAAGATTATCCTTATTTTAACAAACTATTGTTTTAGCTCATTCATAAATCTAATTTCTTCTTGGATGTATTATATATGATTAGCCTATATAATCTGAGTAATAACTAACACTATTCCTTCTCAGTGTACTCCCTTTTCAGCAATATAATCCAAGTACAGATATATCACTGAATCCCAGAAGAACATTTTTTTTATTTGGTTTTCAATTTTGTTGCTGATGCTAGAGAAGTGGCCCCTACAATGGGCATTTTATTAGCTCAAATCTCAAGAGTAAATCTCCTCACCATTTTATCTACTGAATTTTTTTAATTTGAAAAATAAAATTTTATATTCCAGAAAGTAATTTTTATGTGTATTTTTAGTTGAATTTAATTGGGGTGACATTGGTTATAAAATTATATAGGTATCAGGGATACAATGCATTACCTGCCTATTGTATTTTGTGTTTGCTACCCCAAGTCTCCTTCCATCATTATTTAACCCCTCCTCCCCTCCTTACATTCTTCTACCTCTCCTGCTCCTTCCCCTGTCCTCTGGCAATCAACATAAGGTTGTCTGTGTACATAAACTGCTTTCTTTCTTTGCTTAATCCCTTCACCCTGCTCACCCAGTCCCCATACCTCTGATAGCTTTCAGTCTGTTCTCTGTATCCCTGACTCTTTCCCCACATTGTTTGTTAGTTCATTAGATTCCACATATAAGTGAATCACTTGGTACTTGTCTTTATCTCACTGGCTTATTTCACTTAGCATAATGCTACTTTTTGCTGTCTCAAAGAAGAGTTTTATTACATGTGTAAATGTACCACAGTTTGTTTGTTTTTATCCACTCCTCTACTAATGGGCTCTTCGGCTGCTTCCAAATCTTGGCCATTGTAAATAACACTGCAATGAACATAGGGATGTATATGACACTTTGAAATTAGTGTCTCTGGTTTCCTTGGATATACTGTACTCATACAAGTGGAATTGCTGGGTCATAGGCAGTTCCATTTTTTAATTTTTGAGGTAACTCCATATTGTTTTCCACAGTGTCTGCACCAGTCTGCATTACGACCAATAGCATACAAGGGTCCCTTTTCTCCACATCCTCACCAACACTTGTTATTTGTTAATTTATGGACGATAGCCATTCTGACAGGCATGAGGTGACATCTCCTTGTGGTTTCAATTTGCATTTCTCTGACTGTATCCTTGCTTTTGTTTACCACTTTCTATGGGAGATATTTTTCTCTTCTGAAATTTCCTTTATTTTCTTCCCTGTATACAAGTATCTTCTTTGTCAATGGGAAGGAAGGTGGCTTTTCAGATACCGTCCTAAGAATTGTTTTGAATTGCGCTGCCTCACATTTTTCCTGGCATTTTGTAGAATAAATAGCTGGCTGCTTCTTTATGTCAATGTGACATATTTATAGACACAGCTTGTAGTCCTTTTATAGTTCAAATTTTATTTTAAAACAAGAAAAATAAAAGTACAAAGAAAATTTCTAATTAGATCTCTAGAAATCATTTGCTATATTATAACTAGTTGCTCTAAACCTAATGGGGGTCATAGTTTATCACTTGTATGTTTGTTTTGCATTTTTTTTAGAATTAGGAAATAATTACTTCTTATATTGCTTTGAGTAAGAATAAAGTTTACATGCATGAAAGACAAACTTCAGTTCATGGTCATTAGTGCTTTCCAAAAATGATGAGCAGCCAAAGAGATTCTCATAGATTTATCTCTTTAGGATGAATTATTTTTTTTTCTAGATTGAAAAATACAGTTTGAAGAATTTATAAGGTGTTTTTAAGTCACTGTTTCCATATCACAGTTTCACTTTCACTACAATGTTTTAATTGGAAACTTTTAGGTGAAAAAGGCTGAGAAAGAGATTGGCAAATGATGCCTATACATCTTCAAATATTAATTTGACTATCTATGATCTGCTCCCACTCATTCAAATGAAAGGAGAATGCCTCACACACTACAAAACTCTAACTTCCATTAGTATAATATTATTGTCCTATGCAAACCCTGTATAGAACTAATGCCCAGAAGCGAAGATTAGGAAAGCATTACCATAGAAAAGCCAGTGCTATATTTATCACAGACAGTATACAGATGTCAAATGTAATGGTGTTGGGCCTAAAAAGATCTTCTTTAAATCCTGTTTTTCACTTCTCTATTAGCATTATAATGCTACCAGAAAGAAAAGAATCTGACAGCTACATTATGGATTTATGCAAATTACTTACCACAAACTATGCAAAATAGCAGACACCTTTATACAAGGGGAAAATGTTCCTAAGCTGGTGCACTAGAATTCTTTCATGACTGCCAAAAACCCTACTCTTTGAACTCCTGCTTGATTTAATTTGGAATAATTCCTTCCAAATATAGAAGTCTTCATATTAAACAATCAACTACAATGGCCTCCTAAATGCCAAGCAAACATTCTCTATTATACTTCCTCTCTGATTATATGCAGAGAATTAACTGAAAAGATCCCTTCCACAGTGTTTTAAGAATTTCAGTAATAACTATTAATGATGTTTGAGTTTTAATTGTTTTCCCTTTAGTCAATATTTACTTATCTTACACTGTATAAAAAAGTTAAGATCTATTTCAAATTTATTACCTTCCACTTTGGAAAGCTCCCTCTCCTCATAATATGATACAGAATAAATTAAACCTCGTTGTTTTTCATTATAATTGTAGTCTATTGTGTACCTTTCATCATTATGTCGTTCATTCACCTTCTTTCCTCACCTAGGTAAATGACAATTCTTTCAATTTTTTATTTAATAAGTTCTGAATAAAGGGCAGCCTTGTGGTTTTTACCTGGCCTTTTCTATTTTCAACTTGTTTAATCAATTCTTTAAAAGTTCATATAAACAAAACTTGACTACTGCATTCAAGATGAAACTTATTTTGACACAGAATTTTGATTGCTTTATTATTCTGGTAGTAAGATTGAAAGAGATTAATCACTGCCAGTTAGACATTTTTTTAAAACACTCATTACATAAACAAGAATATTTAAGATTGTGCTATATGGATTATCCTTCCCCAAAAGGTTAAAGCTGTTTTAAGTCATTGGAGAAAAAAGCCTGTTTCATAATTATTTAATAAATTATACTGTATACTTAAATATATAATATATAACTAAAAACAAGTTTTAATTTCCTATCAAATATAGTTGAAAGGAAATTAGTTAGAAGATGGCCGGAGGGACAGGACTGGTTGAGATGGGCATGACACATCCTGGAGCCAACCTCCTGAAGTCCCTCAATGGTGTATATGAAGTGAGCAGGATTCCTCCAGCAGTTGTGGGGGGGGAGTCCCTCGGCCTGGCCTACAGGGACTGGGCCAAAACTGGCTCTCCAACATCCCCCAAGGGGTCCCAGAGTGCAAGAGGGCACTCTGCAAAGTTGCTGTCACACAGGGTGGGGAACACAAAGGCAAGAGTGCAGTAAACCAGATTCAGAGCTGACAGTACCCCTGCAACAACATAACCCATGGCCAAAGGTGGAATTGCACAGCTCTGAGCAGTACTGGGTCCCCTTCTCTCTGGTTTGAGAGCACATCACCCAAGAACTGCCACTGCCAAGTCACTACAGCTTGGTAACTCCTGCACTGAGCATCTGTCCCCTGGTGGTCAGTGTGCATCATAGTCAGACAATTGGACACTTAGCATATTAGACTTTTATATATAGAGAGGCCTGGTGCACAAAATTCATGCACTCGGGGGGAGGAGTGTCCCTCAGCCCAGCCTACACCCTCTCCTATCTGGGAATCCTTCTCACAAACTGGGAATGCTGGCTCCCAACTGCTCGCCTGCCTGCCAGCCTGATTACCCCCTAAGAATTCCCCTGTCAGCCTGATCGATGCCTAACTGATCCCCTGCAGGCCTGGTCCCCCCAACTGCCCTTCCCTGCTGACCTGGACACTCCCAACTGCCCTCCCCTGCTGGCTGGTCTCCTATAACTGCCCTCCCTTGATGGCCATCTTGAGGCAGACATCTTTGACCACATGGGGGCAGCCATCTTGTGTGAGGGTGTGAGGGTCAATTTGCATATTTACCTCTTTATTTTTATAGGATTACCAAAAACAAAACAAACAAACAAAAAAAAACTGTTACTTAAAAAAATTCCACTTTTAAATGTTAAAAACAAATTAAATCTTGTAAAATTAAGAATCCAAGTTCTAAAAGATTTTAATAACGTATTTTAGTATGTAAATGTCTGTTTCTTTAAAACTTTCACTGTAGGTTTTATAGAAAAATGTATCATTTGTACTTGTATAAAGTGGTATCACCCCCATCATATTTTGTATTAAGAAGCTGAGTAAATTAATTAATTTATTCACTTTAATTTCTAAATCATCTATAATAATAAAGACATAATATGCTAATTAGACCAGACATCCTTCAGGACATCCTTCTGTCATTCCAAATGAAGCCAGGGCTAGAAGGGAAGCCCAGGTCACGGAAAGAGGGAAGCTGATGCCAGCAGCTTGGAAAAGGAAGGCCTACTCTTTCAGGAATTTCATGCATCGGGCCTCTAGTGTCACTATAAAAGAACAAAATTTCAACAAAGTAAGTTAAAAGAGCTTATTGGCTTTATTGAACGATTCATAAATCAGGTCACATTTGAAGTAGTAAATAGAAAGGTGGTCTGGGGAGTTGTACAAAAGGAAGGGTTCTATATGCAGAAAGTGGGAAGGACAAGAGAGTTGAAAGAGTAGGTTATTTCAGGCAAGATAACCTACCCTGAGTGGAGAGCAGGGGGTCTCATGAGGCAGATGACCTCACTGGTGCAGACCAGGAAATCCCAGAGTAAACCAGCAAGAAGGTTAGGTGCTAAGTCTTGGTGGGATTTATCACAGTGACTCTGTTTTGTGTCTGTTTTTGTATGTTGTTTTTTTTTAACATCCCCTAATAATAATATAGAATGTTTTTTCCTACTTCAAGTGAATAGGTTGCAGTGTTAAGAGTCTAATGTTTTGCTTCTTAGTCAAGAATACATAAACTTTAAGTTCTTTAAATATCTTACCTATAAAATATTGTATTTTAATATCTTAGGAATAGGTAACTTCCAAAAAATTAAGTTTAAATTTATTTTAGTTTGGCTGTTGGTACAAATAGGAAAAGATGCTAAAGTATATGTTCAGAATTATGGGAGGAAAGTATGATTCTGAAAAATTTAAGAACTCATATATTAAGCCCATTAAAGTTAATATTTTTATTTATAAAATATGTAATGCTTCACATGCCATAGAGAAGAAACTTAGAAAAAAAATACAGTTAAGCATATATATTTCAGATATATTTTATAATTTTAACAATATTCAATAAAACCTGACCATATTTATTATTTTTCCACCTAGAAAATTGTATTCTCTCAAATATATGCGTAATTAACTTTAATGGAGCTAGATTGCATTTCAAAGTACATCTTTTTGCCTGCTGTAATACTGTTCTTATCTGGTACACAGCAAGATGATTTCCACTGTTATTTTTATTTATTTGGTGTTGTTTGATGAGGAAGATAAGACAGGATGTGTCACGCCCATCCTGCCTGACTCTGTACCTACATAATCAGTACATTCCTGTTAGCCTATAGTCTGGTCACTTCCTTAATTACCTGGTCTTGTAAGAAATATTTATGCTAATGCTCACATTTTAGAGACCATAAGCCATGAACCACACACAACCCCCAGCAGGGGCATGAGCTCTGGTACCAGGCCAGGCCTTCAGGTGTGGTCTCACGGCCCCCATCCCAACACAAGAGGCTTTTGGTAAAGCCCGAGAATAGTCCAGAAGTCTGAAGACAAAGAAACCAAAGGGTATAAAAAAAAAGCTTCCTCCATATGGGCTTACTCAGGATTTGGAGACCTGACCCCCTGAGTGACTCTACTAGGATATGTGAAAGATCAGAAACAAATGCGCCGAAACTGGTTTGGCTCAGTGGATAGAGCGTCGGCCTGCAGACGCTCTATACACTGTCAATTCCAGTCAAGGGCATGCACCTTGGTTGCGGGCACAACTCCAGTGTGGGGCATGCAGGAGGCGACTGACCAATTTCTCTCTCTCGTCAATGTTTCTACCTCTCTGTCCCTCTCCGTTCCTCTTCGTAAAAAATCAATAAAATATATAAAATAAAATAAAATAAATGGGTTTTCCCCTGTATCTCTGGGCATTCCTCTGTATGTTTTGGTTGCCTGGTAAATTCTGTAACAGTTAAGATATTTTGTTTTTGATGAGGAGTAATGAGGGAAAACTACAGAGAATGTTTCCCTTCTATGGCTAAAGCCGTCATGGTGGTTTCCTACCCTTTTCCACTTAATCAGAATTTTCTGGGCCACTCTGTTGTTTAACGTCTCTGGTGAAATCACACACTCTTCAGTGTTTGACTGTTTATTTGGTTTGGCTGCCACTGTAGGAACAATTTAGATTGCTTGAAGAATGTGCCCAAAATAATGAGAATGATTGACAGTTGAGTGAGATTAAGAATCCCATAAAAGTAAAAGAAAGGTGAAATGTATTTTTTTTAAATACTTTTAGGCTTTCCTCCTCCTCCTCCTCCTCCTTCTCCTCCTCTTTTTCTTCTCCTTCTTCTTCTTCTTCTTCTTCTTCTTCTTCTTTTCTTCTTCTACTTCATGTTTTGTTTTGAACATTTGAACAGTTTTATACTGAATTCTCATTTAGTCTTTAATTAGTTAGATTCTCATTTTATGTGAGTAAACCACAAAAAATGCAGAGAACAAAGCTACCTTTCTAAGAAATATTGATGCCTCTGTGAGGGAGCAGAATTTGCCACCCTGAAATATGTCTTTTGTGTAAGGAATATTTTATGCTGGTTATTTTTAAGAAAGAACAGACATGGGAGAAACTCTGAAAGCCATAAAAGTTACCCTTAGGAAGAGACATTTCCTTGAACAAGGCAAATCTCCATCTGTGAGGTGTCTCATTTGCTGTACCAGGAAGATGGGAATGATTCAATCTCTAGTAACACCTATCCACTGAGAAGATAAAGATTTAAAGTCTTCTTTAATGACCTACCCCTTATTAATAACAGGAGTTTTAAGGGTAAAATAGGCTGGTTTAGGGAGTTTTAGAAATAAAGAGGGTCCACGGGGGAGGATTGCAAAGTTGGAGGGGCTAGAAGCTGCCAAAAGTCATACATTCACAGAGAGAAAAGAGATGCCAACTGGATAAAGGGAGAGGAAGACACCCATTCACAGAAGACAGGGGAAAGCCGCAGGGAGTAGAGAAACCAAAGGGAGAAAGAGGAAAATAGATTTTCACAGGGAATAGAGAATTCTAGCACAGGAGGGGGAGAAACAGAGGGCGACCCCACGCGGGTTTTGAACTTTGAAGTTGTTATAAAAAACAATCAGAGGGGAATATCAGGACACAAAGAACTTATCGTATTTTCCAGAGTATAAGACGACTGGGCATATAAGACAACCCCCAACTTTTCCAGTTAAAATATAGAGTTTGGGATATACTCGCCCTATAAGATGATACCTGGCATATAAGATGACCCCTGACTTTTGAGAATATTTTCCTGGGTTAAAAAGTCATCTTATATGCCAGAAAATATGGTAAACCTTTATGAACCTTAGGAAAAAGGGACTTAGTGGGCCACTGCCTTGGCACCCTCTCCCTATGTGCGAGTCTGTGCATGTTTTCCAATAAATTTCCACCTTTCCATAGGCCACCTTTTGTCCATGGCTTCATCTTGAATCCACCTGGACAAGAACCTGAGAAAAAAAGTCATCTTTGTGTCCTGCCCAGAGGAAAATCTCTTGTTTCAGTTTGGTTTCCATATTTTATTCATTATATACTTTTCCTGGTAACCTCCCTTAACTGACTCTCCCTACCCTCAACATCTTTTTTTTTTTTTTTTTTTTAGCTCAGGAGGACATTTAAGGTGATGGTTTTGACCAATTTAAGAGTTATTTTTCCTTGGTCTCTCCCATCTATCCTGTTAATTAACTTCTGATTGTTTTCCCTTTTTAATCTATATTAATTAATTTATTTAGTAGACCAGTCAAAGAACCTAGAATGAAAGAATGGAAATATTTTTTTCTTCCTGTCATCTTCTCATTCTTAATTGAATGGTAAATTTTATTAAAATAAATAACAAATAAATAAAGAAATAAAAACACATTTAACTGAGTGAATTTGAAGATGTGAATTAAAAAAAAAACATTTAATTGAGTAAATACGAAGATGTGAATGTGGAAGAGTCAGCATAGGTAGCTGGTTAGTATTAACAAAGAAAGGGAGCAAATAAAATCAGATATTAACCCTAATAAAGTAGAGAGCTGAGTCAGACATGAAGCTTGAATGATTGAAGAGCTATAATATTCACAGCTTCCTAGGGAGCCATGCCATCCTTCCTGGAGGGGAACTAATCCCACCAAGTGGGATCCCCAGGAGACAATCCCCCCAAAACTGGGATTATGCAGGAAAGATAAAACAATAAAGGGAAAATTACTCTGCTGGGATCCTGTACAGTAGGAGTGAAGAAGGCCTCCCCGGATAGCGTGGGAAAAGACTGGATTGGAGCGGAGGAGGACCCAGCAGAAGCCCACAAAGAGCCAGGAAAGAGATTGGTGAGTTTGAAGGGAAAGCCTCTCTCCCCCAAGCCAGAGGTCATACAATTCCAGTTTAGCAAAGGTCTTGCTAGCACTTGTTCCTTTGTGTTCTCACCTGTCTGTTCATTTGGGTGTTCTCTCTCCCCCAACCTTGGAGGGCCCAAGCTTAAGCAGGGCCTGGGCTCTGCAGTGCTGTCTGGGAGCTGAGAGTTTGCTGGAGTACAAAGCGATGCGGTTACACTTATGCTCACCGCACCCAGGACTGCTTCCACAGTGGGAAGGAGATAAGCCACCTGGCTGTGACTGAGGCACTGGGTACTTGGAGACAGTCCTTTGTGGTTGCTCCAGCTTCAACAAATTTTACCACTACGCCTCATTCTCCCAGGGGTGGGTTCCCAGAATGCTTTACTCGGAACTCCGTGGAAGAACCCTCTATCCACCAGCACCATCAGCATCCCTAAATGAGAAGGATACTCGCTCACATAAGTTGAACAAAATGGGAGGTTTTATAGCACAAAAGGGTGGGACGAGGAAGTTGTTAAATAAAGGAAAGAGCAGAATACTTTTAGGGCTGTCCATCTTTTGGAGGGGAAAACAACAGGACCTCTTTTCATGATGCAGGTTGCTTCTTCTTTCCACGGGGAGTAGAGAGGGCCCAAATCACAAACAAAAATTCCAGTCTGGTCAATTAAAACTGTTTTGGGGAGAGGTTAAAACAACAGTTAGGTCAGGTTTTAAATATAGGTTGGGGCTAATACCATTTGAGGCCTGATGCTTTCTATTTAAAATAAAAATGGATGACTTTTATTTTAATATTAGCTTACCAACATTTTTAATACATTTCTTTAAAAATTCCTCACCATATATAAATTTCAAACAAAAAATTACTATTTCCAGCTCTTTTATCCTCTTCTAACATCTCTTATTTTTTCCATTGGTAACTCAGACTTTCACCATCATGGCTTGTAGAATTTTTATTTTGTGACTTAGTCTGATGTTAAGGAAAAATTCAGAGGATTCTTCTCACTTCTATAGAGATTCTATTCTAATGTTCTACCCCCTCAAAGAGCCAAAAATGAGCCAGAGTAAAGGCAAGGCAAAAATAAACTTCCTAGACTTCATATCAAAGCCAGGATAGCATTAGGTGATAAAAAATAATTGTAGAGATGGATAAAAGAATATCTAGACTTAAGTTCCAGCCAAACTAATAAAATATTTCTTTTTTTAAATCTCATCTCCTGAGCATGTGCTTCATTTGAGCATTAAGAAATAAATAAGTGGCTACTTCAGAATACTATTTAGGTTTAAGTTTCCTGAATTAACTTAATCCATCAACTTCTATCTTACTTTTCACCACTTCTCTATCAGTAACTCTTGCTCTGCATGAAGATAGCATGTCCTAAGCTAGTTGAGGCTTCCTTCAGACAAACAGCATGGTTATTTATAGCCAGATTCCTCAGCACTTCCAAGACAGTCCTCAATATCTAAGCCATCCTATGGGAGCATTACCAGTCCGATGTCCCTGTGCTGATGCTTTGACAGGCCAAAACTCAAAGCATCAGAGTTTGGAATAAGGGGAGGCTTACTGATTGAGAAGGTACCAAATGAGAAGATGGGAGGCTTAGTGGCCTCTCAAACCCATCTTAAAAAAGTCCAGAATTCAGGCTTCTCTTATGCCTAGGGAAAGAGAAACGGGAGGGGCAAGAGTGACTTGATGAGCACAGACATCTAGGAGGCAGCAGATTTTTGCTTAGTCTGCTGACCCTAGTTGATGTGAGTCTAATCACTATATAGTCCTGCAACTATTTGATAAGCAATACATACTTCCCTTGTATCCTCAGGAGAGGCACTTTCTAGTCAATGGCTGTGTATTTATAAAATTCAAGCTGCAAACAGAATTCCTCTAATGATTAGCATGTATATGTGCAACACTAAGCAGTAGCTATTGAACAGAGGAGGCATCTCGTGTCCACATGGAGGTGGCCATCTTTGACCACATGGGGGCATCCATCTTGTGTGCTGAAGTAATGATCAATTTGCATATTAACCTTTTATTATATAGGAAATACTTTCCCTTCCTACTTCTCTAGTTTCTAACCAGAAGTTCACGGATGCTCAAAAAAAATTTGAGACAACTGACATCTAGAGTGAAAGCTTGTCTCACAATAGTAGCTTAATCTTCCAATTCATTGAATTGGAAGACTTGCTAATCACATTACCTTTCATATTATTGATTAAATTTTTCAGCATTTCATTTGTAACAAAGTGAACTTAAATACGTATTGCTATAGACAAGGTTGTTTATGGTATAAGAACAGCTAGTTGGCACAAAATTGGTCTTTTTATATGTCTTCTTACTACTCCTTTAAGTCTTATAATGTGAGCACATGTGCTTTTTGTTTTATTACTATTTTATTTCCCATTTAGATTATAGCTTTGAGCTTGAAAGAATTTGTGCATTGCTATTTACTGAAATAAAATTTATAATTCATTCTTTGGATGATATTTCCCTTAAAAGATTGTTTCCTTTCCTATCCCTCATATTAATTATAAATAGAGGGCAATTTTCAGGAAAAATACTTTAGAGATGTTTTTAAGAGAAATATTTGTAATTTTTTTAAAAATAAACCAGAATGCTAGTCATATACACTGCAAAAACACTGTTAACATTTTGACACTTACATAATCTTGGAGGAACTCATCATCCTGTAATAGCCAATTCCTCAACTGATATTTAGGTATTTTATAATAGATATAAAGTTAATGTTGTGAGGGCAGTTTTTTCCCTTTAAAGTAAAAAGATTAACAATAATGAAATGATTTTCTCCATGTTGATTACATTAAATAAAACACTAATTTAAAAGAGAAACAATAAAATTAGAGCAGTTTTATAAAAATATACCCTATTTTAATATAATAACAACAACAATGTGGCATTTTCATGACAATTTGCTTTTTCATTTGGCTTTGTGCTATCCTTTCTTGTTTCTAGAGTTTGAATACAGGCTTCGCTTTGATAGTTGTAGGAAAAATGTCTCAAGATTGTTGTTTTTAAAAGGTATCTCCCAAAATGTTCCTACCTTAAAAAAAAAAAAGACAACCAAAAATATAGTAAAAAGGACAGCTTGTTGTTCTAGGTAAACTGCCTCTTCATATCTTCAATGACAGAATGAATCTGTTTATTTAGTGCAGAGTGTTCCTTTCCAAACTCCAAGGTCAAGTATATTTTCATAAACCAAAACTACTGTTTCTTATACCGCATCACTTTGAATAAGCAGCAATAAAATCTTCACGGAAAAAAAATAATAATGTTTTCTCTTGCTTGCTGAGAAAATGACCAACTAAAAAGGAAATGTCAGCAGGCAAAATCTAAAGCTAAACAGGGTAAAGTGGCCATGCAGCTCTAAGTTGTCCACGTATATCTACATGGTTGAGACTTGTGATACAGTCACTTGCACTTCCTGTAACAGCAATTCTCTATTTTAGTAACAAACACACTTTAAAGTAAAAGGTATTATTTTTGAAAGAGATATTCTGGACATCATATATCAGGTAGACATAAGAATGAAACAATTATGAGTTTGTGAAATATCTTCTTTAAATAAAAGCTATGCTTATCCTTTCCTCCCTACGTGGTGTCTCTCCCATCTAAATTCCTAGAGCTTTTAAATAATCATAGTATTAAAGGGAGTAGGAGACTCCTTTTCCAGAGCATGTATTTATTCCAGAGATTTGTCTTTCTTAACCGAATGAGTTTCATATCATTCATTTCCTCTATTTGTCATTGGATTCACTCTTTTTGTTTTTAAGTGTTCATGGCACAACTTAAGGGATCCTGTCATAACCTTCTTGAGATGGTCCCCCCTCTTGCTCAAATTCTGTTTTCATCCCTCCATGAGGTTCACACTGGACCGGAGCTTCAGTGCTCTCTCCTTTCCATGCCTCCCACAGCTTTCATCCCTCCTCAGTCTCCATTTGCTCCCTTTACTTCACTTCTCAAAGAAAATGAGATTAAACCTAGTGGATCCATTGTGAGCTTGGCCAATGCAATATAGGTTTCTTAACTTGTGTGCGTTACATAAACCACATAACTGTGTAAATATAAAAATAAGTTAATGTAACCACTATGTGGTATACTGAGAAACATTTGCAAATTAGTTTTAGACGAGTCTCCTTAGGTTGCATTCCTGAGATTTTATTCCTTTAAAGATTCCTAATTCAGAGGTAATTAATTGTAATAGTATCCTTTTAAACAGAAACCAATCATGTTATCTCTGCATGAAACTAGTTCTTCAATGTTTAGGAAATTCAGTATCTAAAGGTATCAAAACTTATTCAAGGCATTATATGTAACTGGAAATAGACATATAGAGGAAACAAGGTGGATTTTTCACATTTTACATATTTTTTCAGTTACCCAACGGAAGATTAAAAGTGACTGTAAACTTTACTTTTGCAAATCATTTCAAATCCTGAAATTAAAATTGTTTACTATACATATGCCAGTGGATTAAGTTTTGTGATGAGAAATGAATAAGTAGGATAGCGATTTCAAACTCAGGTCTGGTGAGTTCCAAAAGTAAAGCAGATGGTGTGATTAAAACCTGTTTGTATGGGTGTTGTAGTGTGTGTTTCAACCAGTACAGACATGCATCCATACAACAAGCAACAATTTTTTTCAGGAAAATCCTTTGAAATTTATTTGGCAGATGGCTACTGTCAATAATAAAAGAGGAAAGCAGATAGATTAACACTAGAGTAAGAGGCACTCTGTTGATAGGAGAAAGAGCACAGTGTTTGCCGGAGACACCTGGACTCAAGTCCCCAAATGGCCATCAAGTGATTAGGTAATCTCGGGCAATTATTAAATATTCTTGATTCTCATATTCGCCATATGTAGAATGTGAACAATAAAACCCACACAGTACACAAGAGGGTTATAGGAAATATCATATGAAATGATTGGCACCTTGTTGATTTTCAATACATTCCAGTTCCCTTCCTTCCAAGAACCATTTCTGAAGGTATAATTTTGGTCATAAAGAAGAGTTAAATATGAAAGTTACATGCACACCTAGATATCCTGGGTACGTTTCATGTGAAATGGGAGCTATGGCAAAAATTTCATGTGTGCACCAAAATATTTCTCCTCGATTTGAAAAGCTCAAGGAAATTGTGATCTCCCCTGATTACTGTTGAAGTTTTGTTTTTGTTTTTTTATGTCTCCTTAACTATTCTTGGAAAAAAAAATTTTAAATAAATAAATAAATGAATAAATAGGCAGGCCAAGGAAGAATCTGAGGAGATCGGTTCTCTAAGGAACTACAGTGAAGCAGGATACATGGTAACAGCATTGCAACAATTCTTCCTGCAATCACTCCTTTTTTGTAAAAGTGGACAATGAAGTAAAAATTATTAGACAACATTACAAAGCAAAAAATAAACATGTTGTTATGTGTGTAAAAATTTTCAAACTTCTTAAGACTCATTTAAATGACAAAGCAATCATGGAACTAATCTTATTTTTTCCTGCTTGCTCAAGGTTGTTATCCTTTCTTTTCTTAACTACTTACTCATTTTTCAGCGTTATTGGGGTCTGATTGACAATGAAAATTGTGTACATTTATGTTGGACACCTTAAAAGAAACCATGCTGATATCCTTTCATATGGCTGTCCTATAAAAATTCTTAGGATTCTCATTCTTCTTACAAAATAATCTAACCTTTTTCATCTTTTCTTGATTTGCTTTATGTCATAATTTAGAAAAACGTATTTGGAGCCCACCTAATAGTTCCCCTTGAAGACTTTGTTCCGAGAAAGGAAACTTCTGTGTCCTGAACTCCAAAGCTAGAGGCCAAAGGTGGGAACATCGTGGTCCATGAGCTCAGACCCTGGTGGTTCCTATCTATGGAGTCAAATCCTTGATCTTCTATTTAGCTGCATACATTACAGAAGTCACTCTACCTCAGGTTTCACTCTTTCTTCCTTTTCTGAACTGTATGATGAGGATAATAATAGTACCAACATCAGGATGCTACTGAGAATTACATTACTAAATGCTTTTAGAAACAGAAGAGTAGTTATTTGGAATGAAGCAATGTACTCAGTTACTGTCAGCCATGGCTATTAATGTTATTAATTGTCCTGAGTTAATGCATGAAAAAAAGCTCAAAATGAGTAAGTATCCCATTTAAGATATAACATACAAGTGTTAGAGTTCAAATATTATATTAATGTTTTAGTTATAGTGTAAAAAAGAGTGCCACAGACTCAGTGGCTTGAAATAACACATATATATTACTAGAGGCCTGGTGCATGAAATTCATGCACTTGGGGGAGGGAGGAGTCCCCTCAACACAGCCTGCACCCTCTCACAGTCCAGGAGGCCTTGAGGGATGTCCAACTGATGGCTTAGGCCCACTCTCTGTGGGAGAGGCTCCCATTACCACAGCTGCACTTGCCAGCCATGAGCCCAGCTTCTGACACACTGACCACCAGGGGGCAGCTTCTGCCTCCTGGTGGTCAGTGCACATCATAGCTACCAATCATTCTGCCTTTTGGTCAATTTGCATAGTAGCCTTTTATTATATAGGATTGCATAATTTCTGTGGGTCAGCATTCCAGCCATAGCTTAGCTGGGTTCCTAGTCAGGATCCTATAAGGAAGCAATAGGGAATGTCTGGCCTGCAGGCCATATGAGGCTTTAGGGATAAGTTAATTAAATGGTTGACCAAATGTAGCAGGCTGATGTTTAACCTGATAATTTTGAATGACCCAAGAATAAAGTTATATCCAAATGACCCTTGGCATGAAAAGAGTTCCCCACCCCTGCATAGGCAATGAAAGTATTGAACAGGCTCTATTCCTTGTTGGAGCTGAGGGTCCTCTGTCAAGCTCAGGGAGTTTGCTGACAGAATTCAGTTCCTTATGGCTGATTGAGGTCCTTATTTGTTTGCTCCTGGTCTGCAGGTACCTCTCTCAGCAACTGAATGGCACCCAACTGCTTCTCACAATTCCACCCTAGGTTGGTGGTGGTTGAGAGTAATTACCAGATCTTTCTATAGATGTGGCAAATAAGAAAATTATGTTTTAAGTACAATAATAGCCAGAATCAGAGGAAAGAAACAGAAAGAGATAGGATAGACACAGGGATAGATGGATTGTTAGATAAACAGATTTATAAGTAGCTGGGTAGATAGGTAGGTAAGGAGGGAGGCAGGCAGGCAGACAGATGGGCAGGTAAGAAGGTGAGTGAGTAGGTAGGCAGGTAGATAGTAGATTGGATGGATGGATGGATGGATGGATGGATGGATGGATGGATAGATGAAGAGAAGATATATAGATGATATAGTTTGTATTAACATTCCAGTTGAGAGGTGACTGAAAATGTTGTGGGAAAAGGGCCTGAGAATATAGAATATGTTATTCTTTTTAAGGGGGGATAGAAAGCAGAATTCATGGACATGGACAACAGTGTGGTGATTGTTTGGAGCATCAGCGTATCAAGATGTGGGAAATTTTTAAAGATTATTTTAAGACATTTGAATTGTTATTTCCCATTTTTTCAGCATCCATGGAAATCAGTTTGAGACAATGAGACTGAAGCACAAACCTGCCAAGAGATTTCTAGGAGGGCTCTTGCTTCCCTGCTAGATGATAATAATAACAGCTCTGTCACTTTCCCCTGTCGTGTCTGGAGATGCAGTAGCCATTGAGGACAAGAAGCAAAATGACAACCTATTAGGATGATTCAATAGAAAGCCAGAGAGATGACTCCTTAGGATACCATATCAATGCCAGCAACCAAGCAGCCTCCCCCTGCTTTACTTATTTGTGTCACTTTAAAAAGTGGTTCCTGCTACTTGTAAGTAGATGCGAACTAATGCAGTTTTAAGAAGATATAAAAGACTGAGTGAATGACTTGCTATTACAAAAAAAACAAAAACAAAACTACAATAATAAAATCAGTGAGAATGTAATATCATTGAGCTGCACAGAAAACAGACACTTTAAAATAATGTTTTTATATGAGTGAATAAGAGAATAAAAGTACTCAAATAAAAGTTTGTCCTCCATTAAACTATTGACCTCTCTGGCTTGATTAAATCTACCATATGTTTTAAGTTGGAACAGATATAGTCTTCAAATAATGTACCATCTCTTCATTCAATTTGTTGTTATAATGGCAATCTTTTATCTATAGTAATGAACTCACCCATTTCCCCCCAAATATGCTGAAAAGAACAAAGACACAGATATCCTATCTAATAAAAGAGTAATATGCAAATTGATCATATGTCCCCTACATTCACAAGCCATGCCCACCAGTCAATCAGAGCAAGTATGCAAATTAACTCAATCAAGATGGCTATTAATTTGCATAACCTGGTGCAGAGCAAAGACTGAAGACAACTTAGAAGGAAGCCAAGTGCTGCAGAAGGGAGGGAAGTTGCAAGAAGCAAGCAAGTGGGATAGTGGAGAAGGGAGGGAAGCAGGCAGGGCAGGAAACAGGCAGATCAGGTGAAGGGAGGGAAGCTGGCGGGACAGGGGAGACTGCAGCAGAAAGCCCTATTGCAGGAATCTTCCTGGGATGGGCCTCTAGTAGAGAAAATAAAACCTTCTTGGTACTTTGAAACAGTATCTCTCATTCCTTTAACTGTCTTAAACTAAGGTATCATACACCATCTCCAATCCCAAACTCAATCCCACTTCCACCAGTGCCTGTGATTCAAATTGATCCCTTTTGCTTTAAGTTATTAGGAACTGTTTATAATTATCTTGTAATTATGCACTCTCTCCCTACCCCACTTTCTCTTTCTGTCTCTTTGGATTACTGGTTTGTCTCTCCTTACAACTGGAAAATAAAATATAAATTCTATCAGCATACATACCTAGAATAGTTCCCAAAATAATAATAAGTGAAGAAAATAAATAAGTGATGAATGAATTAGGGAACAAAAGAAGTGATGACAATGGTGAATAACATAGCCATCACACTATCTAAGTATCAGCCAACAATGTTAAATAGTTTTAAGAAAACATTCATAGCCGAAACCGGTTTAGCTCAGTGGATAGAGCATCAGCCTGTGGACTGAAGGGTCCCAGGTTCGATTCTGGTCAAGGGCAAGTATCCTAGTTGTGAGCGCATCCCTAGTGGAGAGTGTGCAGGAGGCGACTGATCGATGTCTTTCTTTCATCAATGTTTCTAACTATCTATCCCTCTCCTTCCCTCTCTGTAAAAAAATCAATAATACATATATATATTTTTTTTTGAAAAGGAAAGAAAAAAGAAAACATTCATATACTCTTACTGCTAGAGCACTGGAATCTCACTTGTAGTTCTATACGGGATTTCTACAGAATTATTAGTATTTGCACTATAAACATGCAGATTATTTATAAATAGAATGAATGATGCTTCTTTGTTCTAAATCCTTAATAATACAGAAGCAAAGAATCAACAAAAATGGTTGCTCATTGCTCATAAAATCATGGTTTGATTCCAGGTTGTGGGCTCAATCCCCAGTGTGGGGCCTGCAGGAGGCAGCTGATCAATGATGTTCTCATCATTAATGTTTTTATCTCTCCTTCTCTCTTACACTCTGAAATCAATAAAAAATACATATTTTTTTTAAAATGAAAGGTGCTATTGCTATATAAGAAATGGAAATTGGATTTTGGTAGACAACCATGCAGTTAATTGACAAGAAAAGTTTTCCATTTAGTATGTGGATACATGATATTATATTTGTTAGTGAGGTAGAAACTCCTCAATAATAGCTTTCCATAGACACATTTAGAGTCATTGAGTTGGCCAATTCACTTTATTTCTGTAATATCTATTATTGTGGTGTTTCCTTTAACCTTCATGCCTTCCTCTTTTATGTAGACACTGCTACCAAGCTCATGCTTTTGAAGTACTTTGGCATATTTTTTTTTCGTTTTTGTCTATTAATAATAGATGTATCAAAGCTTTTATTGCCTGTTGTGCTGTATTGCAAATTTGAGCAAAGGGACTGAATGACAGTCACACAGGTTCTAAGAACATAGGCAGAAAATCTCTAAGCAGAGATAGAGAAAATGAAATAAAAAAGGACTTTGAAGGCCAAGGGCACAAAGTCAATAAGTGAGAAAGGATAAATCAAGTGGAAGAGTCAAAAAATAAAGGAGTTTTACAGAAAGAAAACATGAGAAATAATATATGGAAGTCAGAAAGCATGTGAATAATCCATAAAACACAAATGACATAATTAAGTTAGGATTTTAATTGTACCAAATCCTTTCTAATCACAATAGTGTTGGTAATATTATGTACTATACAATCATAAATCTAGAAATATCTCTAGAGATAATGAGGCTATGTCTTAAAATGTCATGGCTAAATATTCTGTGAGTGACTTAGGTTTATTGTTTTTATTGACCCATTTAGTCAAAACAGTTCAATCAGGTTGGTTACATACAAAAATTTGAATAGTTCTATTGATACCTACCAAGAATAGTAAGTAAAGCAAGAAGAAAGGATCCTAAGATTAGTTCTTTTAGTCTTGCTTTCCCAAATTTCCTTGCTTGAAAATATATTTATTTTAGAGGCCCGGATTCATGTACATTGAAAGGAAATTAATTAGAAGGAGGCTGGCAGTGTGGGATTGGGTGAGAGATGGGCTGGACAAGCTCTGGAGCCAACCTCCTGCAGTCCTGCACCTGGGCATACTGGGGCTCAAAGGGCATCTGCAGAGTGAGCAGGGTCCCTCTGGCAGATGGGGTCCCTCAGCCTGACCTACAGGGATCAAGGCAAAATTGACAGTCCAACATCCCGCCACCCCCCGAGGATTCCAGTGTGCAAGAGGGCACTCTGTAAAGTTGCTGTCACTGAGCAGCTTCTGCGTTGAGCGTCTGCCTCCTGGTGGCCAGTGCACATCATAGCTACTAGTTGGCTGGTCACTTAACCTTTCATATATATAGATTCTAAGTGCATGAAATTTAAAAAGAGGATTTCCCCATGAATCCTGGCTTCTTATGAAACTAGATAAAGAAATGATGCATTATCATCTACATTTATTTTAGAGGTAACAATGCCAGTTAAATTTGAAATTCTTTTGTAAGAATGAGTGAAATATAATGCAAGAAGTATTTATTTCTAGATAAGCATAACATATCTGAACATTTTTTCAACATCTGAACATTGCAATTAAAAAACTTTCTTCATAGACTCAATAATTATAATTTCTTTTTCTGAAAAGATAATTATAAATGAGACTAGAAACATTTAATTAAAATCAGAGTTTTGTAATAAAATTTCAAAGAAGAAAACATGTAATTCTGAAACACATTTTTAAAAACAGCTACAGAAACAGGATTCAAGAATGAAATTTCTTGAGTGGTGAAGATAAATATAAAAGGATAAAAATGAAACAAGAAGGTGACCAGAGGAAGGAAATAAAGAGTTGAAGCCAACAGACCTTGTCTTCTATCTTGTGTAGTATGCAGTACCTAAATTCAATATCTCCACACTTAACCTCATACAACTCCATCATTCTTTGATACTGATGAGAATTGTTTTGACCTATGGGAAGTCTTGTATTTTGTACTCGACACTGTGAGAAGCATTTATAGAACTTCAGATGCCAATATTTCAACACTGTGAGCTAAGCAACCTCTAATGTACTATTTTATAAATACTATATATTTCAGAGCCACACACTCACACAAAAATAGAAAACCCGAATTACAGAGAAACAGAATATATTTTATACTAGAAAAGTATATATAATAAAATTTGAACATGACTGCATTTTTAAAAAAATTTTAATATATTTTATTGATTTTTCACAGAGAGGAAGGGAAAGGGAGAGAAAGCCAGAAACATCGATGAGAGGGAGACATTGATCAGCCGCCTCCTGCACGCCCTCTACTGAGGATGTGCCTGCAACCAATGTACATGCCCTTTATCGGAATCGAACCTGGGACCTTTCAGCCCCCAGGCCAATGCTATATCCCCTGAGCCAAACTGGTTTCATCACATGACTGCATTTTAAAAACAAATTTAGGATGAAGATAGCAAGTTTATTTTGTGTTGAAACAGGACATAAGAAACAAATAAATTTTCTAAAATATATTTTATTGATTTTTTACAGAGAGGAAGGGAGAGGGATAGCAGGTAGAAACATTGATGAGAGAGAGAAACATCAATCAGCTGCCTCCTGCACGCCCCCTACTGGGGATGCGCCCACAACCAAGATACATGCCCTTGATCGGAATGGAACCTGGGACCTTTCAGTCTGCAGGCCAACGCTCTATCCACTGAGCCAAACTGATTTTGGCAAGAAACAAATAAATTTTAAGAGTTGTAATCATATTTAAGTGCCAGTTAAAAAAATATAGTTCAGTGTTTCACTAGACATATGAAGTGATTACTTTGTTGGAGGGCCTCAGGCCTCTGGCTCTAAATTCTATTTTGTGGATTTTTACAAATATACTCCTTGCCCTGGTTGGTGTGGCTTGGTTGGTTGAGAGTCATCCCATGTTCTAAGAGATTGTCAGTTAAGATTCCTGATCAGGGCACATGCCCAGGTTGCAGACTTAATCCCCAGTAGGGAACATCCAGGAGGCAGTGGATTGATGCTTCTCTCTCATCACTGTTTCTCTCTTCTTCTCTCTCTAAAGTCAATAAAACATATTTAAATGCAATCATACATAATACATACATACATATATACATACATACATACAAACTCTTTGCCCTGGGTGGTGTGACTCAGTTAGTTTAACATCATCCCATGCACCAAAAGGTCACTGGTTCAATTCCTGGTCAGGGTGTGTGTAGAAAGCAGTTGATTAATGTTTCACTCTCTCCTTATTTCCTCTGTCTCTCTAAAACATATATGTACTTTCTATTTCATACAGGAGTAAGTCCCAAAAATTGATTAATAGCAATAAAACTAAATTTACTTTTAACAAAACATGGGTGGAAGCTGTGGATATTAAAACTCACTGTCAGGAGGAAATAATGAAGAATTGTTGTACAATAGCTTAAACAAGCTATTAAGGGCTTATATTCACTACTGGTTAATTATTGGAAAATATACTAATATCGTCTTATGTCACACAATCACTGTGAAATTTGATGATGTTTGTGTTATAATGCAGATTACTCAAGAACCTTGGCTTTCACAGATTTAACAATTGTTTATTTCAGAAATTACAAAGAAACTTCATCATCTATGGCCTAGACCAATTTAAAATTTTGCTGAAGTACTGATTTACATGAGCTAATTGTGAGCAGAAATGGCAGAACTAGAAAAGTTCTGGGTAAAAGTCATATATGACTTTTCAGAATCACATTCAATTTTATCTTTTTGTTTAACCTTATTTATATGTTTTTATCTTACAGGACCAAATTGCCAATGATATTTTAAAATATTACTTTACTTAACTAATTGATCTATGTAGCTATATCATCTACACTACAGATTATTTATCCTTTTTTATTCATGATTTAAATAAACAGTTCCATGTGTGTGACCAGCAAGTTGTAATTTTACATTGTTAATGTTTCAATATCAGGATATGCTTATTTCAACAAATACCATAGGTGGAATATTCCAAATTGTGATTCCCTTTAAAAATTAGAGCTAAAAAGAAATTCACATTAATTTTCATATTTTACATAAACCATAAATATAAATTAAGTATTATAATATTTATCTCTTGTATGAATTAAATGATATGACACGGCATTAAACTAGAAAGACAGTTGTTGAGACAAGCATATGAGATTTGGGATATTCAAAAGACTAAGGCCTCCAAATTCAAGAAAATGAATCAAACTACCTGCATTTGAATCCTGATGCATCCATTTGCCCTTATGACTTTAGAAAAGTTATTTAACCTCTCTGTGCCTATTCCTTATAGATGGTAACAGTATTGACTTCATATGTTTGTGTTGCGCTTATCTGTCCGTCAGATAATGCCTAGCACAGTGCTTAGCACATACAAAGGGTTCAGTAAATTTTAGCTTCACTGATGCTGACTCTCTGTCTGACACATAGCTAATTTATGCTAGGGAGTTAGTCACATTGTTAGCAGACCTGATCAATTCCCCCCACCTCTACATCACAGCAAAGTGTTGGGGGTTTTTCCTCAGTTACTATGCATAGATGAACCTTGAAAAACACAGGTGTGAATATGTGGGTCCACTTATATGCACTTTTAAAATAAATACTGTAAACGTATTTTCTCTTTCTTCTTAACATTCTTTGTCTAGTTTACTTTATTGTAAAATAGGCTACTAGTAGTTAAGTTTGGGGGGAGTCAAAAATTATATGTAGATTTTCAACTGTACAGGTTCAGCACCTCTGACTCCTACACTGTTCAGGGTTAATTGTAATCTCTGACAGGCATTTAGTTCCCCCTTTCTATAGATGTAGCAAATAAGGACAACAATAGCCAGAATCAGAGGAAAGAAACTGAAAGAAAAGGATAGACACAGGGATAGATGATGGGTTATTAGATAAACAGGTTTATAAGTAGCTAGATTGGTAGGTAGGTAAGGAGGGAAGCAGGCAGGCAGACAAATGGGCAGGTAAGAAGGTAGGTGGGTAGGTAGACAGGTAGGTAGTGACTGGATGAATGGATGAATGAAGAGAAGATACATAGATGATATAGTTTGTATTAACATTCCAGTTGAGAGGTGACTGAAAATGTTGTGGAAAAGGGCCTGAGAATAAAGAATATGTTATTCTTTTTTAAGAGGGGATAGAAAGGAGAATTCATGGACATGGACAACAGTGTGGTGATTGTGAGAGTAGAGGTGGTTGAGTGGAGGTAGTAGAGGGCATAGAGGGAATAAAAGGTGATGGGAAAAATAAATAAAATATAATTTAAAAAATAACATTGATATATTTAAAACTTGCCCCCAAACTTAAATGCTTATTGTGGAAACTTGTCCTGAATAGGCAGGAGAGCAGAACATACAGTTTACAAGCCTTTTTCAGTTTCTAATTTGTACAATGTTACAATATAACATTAGTTACCTAATTATGTTAGCTCTGCACTTAGACATTTAAATAGCTATGGTTCAATAAATTACTCCTTCAACTATAGGAAATGAAATTCAATGTGGTAGATCTCTCTTCATCTTCCTTCCTTCCTTCTTTACTTCCTTTCTTCTTTTCTCCCTTCCTTCCTTCCTTTCTTGTTTTATTCACTCATTTTTTTTCTGTGTACAGTTTCTATTTAATAGTAGTCTAATAGAATCTGAAAAGCAATTGAAACTATATTTACTCAGGAATGTGACACTGTTTCAACTGTTCCCAAAACTCCAGACTTTTTGAAAAGATTATAAATGAGGCTATTTTTAACTTTAAACATAAAATTGAAGATAATGTTCCTAGAAATCAAAATACTAAAGATATGAAATGAAGCCTTGAATGACTTACAGTAATTCTGTTTACAACATATAAACAAAAACAAAATCTTAAGTCCTCCTAAACCTGAAAGATGATGTTTTAAAATACTTGGGGAATTCTTTATTTTTTTTAATCCTCACATTCTTATTTTCTCCCTTTACAATTTCTTAGTAAATTGGGGATAGCCTGAATGATAAAATAAAATATGTTGCTTTTCCTAAAACTCTTGTTTACCGTTCTGCACTAGCACGTGCTATGTTTTATAATTTACCTATGTGCCTTTTGGTCTCCCTCATCATTAGGATGTTGAGTCCTAAAAGATAATAACACCACCGTATTCATGTTTGTGACTCCTATACTTGGGCTTTCATTTCTGACATAAAATGTTTTTAACACATAAATGAAGAGTGTGATTATTAAGGCATAGGAATAAGCTACATGTCTTTGATCTTATTTGTTAACAATAAGACAACACAATTATAGACTTGAGTTGAGAGAGATTCAGAAGACAGGATGCTTTGACCGATAAGAAAAAACATTTAACATTGGAACTGGTCTATAAAACACATGGTTGTGTGAAGTGATCAGCTTATTGTTAAGTAACTAGAGGCCCATTGCACAAAGAGGTTCATGCAGTAGGCCTTCCTTCCCTTGGCTTCCAGCACCAGTTTTTCTCTGGCACCCGGGACCTAGGCCTTCACCCTGGCCAGAATCTGCCTTCTCCGTCTTTGCTGCAGATTCCCGCTGTTCCCTCTTCACTGCTTTGCTGCTTCGCTGCAGACCCCAGCTGGAGTCTGCCATCTTCATCTTCCCTGCAGCACTGTGCTCCTGTAGATCCCTTTGTGCCCCACCCCCAACCCCAGCCTCCCTCTAACACCAGGCATCCTGCTCCAGCTGGCCACTCTGTGCCTGGGAACAGCTGGGCAGCCACCATCTTTGGCCTTCTAATTTACATACTCACTCTGATTGGCTGTGGGCATAGCGGAGGTACGATCAATTTACATGTTTGTCTATCATTGGGTAAGATGACGATGAGTGACAAACATGCAACTTGGATCAATAGTTTTCGTGCATTTAAAAATAGCAGCCCTGTAGAACATAGTCTTTGCTTAGACACTTAGCAGACCAGGAAAAACTTTTTTTTTTTTTTTTGCCATCCATTCACAAATATATTTAATTTTTTAAATTTAGTGGTAATTAAAGTGTGAAATAAATATAGTGTCTAAATGTTTCCATAACGGATTTTACAGCCAACCACATGAAGCAGTAAATGGAATGTCTTCAACAAAATAAAGGGCTGGACGTGCACACAGGATGCAAACAGGACATGATGGAAAGAAGTGTCTGTTTTACCTGGGTGTGACTAAAAGGTTAGTAGATGGCATTTACATTGGAGTATAAACTCCAGGATATTTTGAATGTGTGTAACATCTGCACAATCAGAGTGAGTCTGTTTCAAGTATAAATGACCAAAGTGAGGGTGACTTTTGCCCATGAGGAAGACAAAGTATTGCTGGAATACTTTGAAGGTAAAACAAGAAACCTGTTACCAAAATCATGGACATGGAGATCAAAGTCTGAACATCATTTTGTTTTCGAGGGCCTATGATCTACCACCAGTTATAACACCACTGGTTATAAAATCCTAGAATTAGTCCTGAGGTGTGTAATGATAAATTTTTTCAGAATAGTTTATTTTGCTAAATACCCATTAGAGGTGGCCTAGAGCCACGGATTGTTAAAATTTCAAGAATTTCTCTAAGCATTTGCTAAGTTAAGTAAAACCACACCAAAACATCACTTTCAAATAATTTGTTTGTTTGTTTATATATATTTTATTGATTTTTCACAGAGAGGAAGGAAGAGGGATAGAGAGTTAGAAACATCGATGAGAGAGAGACATCGATCAGCTGCCTCCTGCATGCCCCCTACTGGGTATGTGCCTGCAACCAAGGTAAATGTCCTTGCCCAGAATTGAACCAGGGACCTTTCAGTCCACAGGCCTAAGCTATATCCACTGAGTCAAACAGGTTTCGGCGCTTTCAAATAATTTTACTACATTTTTTTGTATCATCTATGCTCTTGAACTTAATTTTTGCTATTGCATGGGTATGGTGGAAATACAACATAAAGGTATACTATTTCATGTCTTTTCTCAACTCTACATTTATTGACTTCATTGGATATTGTAGGAGTGTTAACACCATAGAAACTATACAATGCTACAAATCCTGGCTTGACTTATTTTGTTTATGGTCTAGACTTAGTAAAGTGGTGAAAATGTTAATAATGCAAGTTGCTTATAGTCACATTGTGAATAGCATAAAATTTCAAAATATTCTTCCAATTTCTAAAACTATTATCTGATTCAGCAAAAAAGTTTCTCATATAATTAAAGAACTAATGAAGTTCCAACAAATATTTTCATTTATTTCACTTTCATTTTGTCAATGTAAGTGAAAATATCAACCAACATCTATATTAAAACTATACTCATTTGTCATTTACAACATACTTTAGCTACTTATATAAGAGTTCAGAAAAAAAAATCAATGAAAACATTCTGAAAGAATAAATTGGTTATATGGAATTTAAAACAAAGAATACTGTGTTTGTTATTTGTAAAGTATAAATCACATATCCTTACCTGTCTAAAATTTATATTTTCATACATATATCATTATTTTTATAATCTTAAGTTATCAAAATTTATGAAATAAATGTAAGCTTAAAAAATGTATGTACATAATTTTTGGATGTTTAGCTGATGTAGATAAAATTCTTTATAACTAAATTAGTACTATAAACCCTACTCAAGTTCCCAGTTCCAATGTCTAGCCTATACCCCTTTCATTTGTTCACTTTGTACTTCTTTTGGTAGCTCTTATGATAGTTATGACTGGTTTGCATAATTTTTTACTTAATGCATGGCTTCCTATACTCACACATATAAACCATTTGGAGTAGGTCTGTGTTCATCTTGTTCCTTGCCAAATACACAGTGTATATTGCAGTTCCTAAAATTGCTGGGAGTATTTAAATCACGGTTCATTGAAAATTTCCATTAAATATTTGCCTTATAAACAAATGAGTGAATGAGTATAATAATACTCCTCAAAGACTATATTTTATGTTTATGTGAGCCATGGGCACTGGTGAGAACATGATAAAAACAGTTTAAATTTGTCAATAACGTGCTATAGAAGAATTAATAAGTCACACTTTTAGCTGATAAAACACAACACTCAGAACTCTGAGGGAGAGTTTTCCCCCCTTTCCTCAATCTACCCCTTCTTATGCATTACCTGAACTGGATGAATGGGAATGGGAGAGGATTCAGAGAGGGAGATTCAGAGAGAAGGAAACATCTGGAATGTGGAATATTTGAAACACTATACAATTTCATTGATAAATCACAGTGCTTAAAAAAAAAAAAACACGTGTCTTTATTTTCCTCTGCCTAAACTTTCCCTTCTGCATATATAAAACAATAGCTTCATTATGAGAGAAAGAAATAAAAGGGGCAGGACAATTTTTACAGTTCTTACACATTTTATATATATATTTTATTGATTTAATAGAGGAAAGAAGAGGGAAAAAGAGGAAAAAAATCATCAATGATGAGAGCGAATCATAGGTCAGCTACCTCCTGCCATTCTCCCTGGCCTGTCCCCTGACTGGGAATCAAACCAAGACATCCTGGTTCATAGGTAAATGCTTAACCACTGAGCACACTGCTGGACTCTTTCAAGTTTTGAAACAACTCCATGTTGCTTAGAGTTAACTCCCTGATGATTTCATGTCATGGGTCAGACAAAAACTCATAAAACAATTATTTTTTCTTTCTCAGAGCATTTGATCAGTCATTGATGGACAGTGCTAAAATTAGCAATTCACTTTTTAAATGAGTATAAGAATTCTAACCATATATGTTCTTATGAATTGTAAAACATCTCAGAAATATTTAACGGTACTAGTATTTTAACAAATGAGTTTAAACTAGGGGGAGGGGGTTTGTGAAATATTGAAATGATCATATGTTTACTTATAGATCAATCTAGCAGGCAGATATAATTTTGTTTCTTTCTTTAATCTTTTATTTTTAAATATATATATATTTTTTTATTGATTGCAGAGAGGAAGAGAGAGGAAAAGAGAGATAGAAACATCCATGATGAGAGAGAATCATTGATCAGTTGCCTCCTCCACACCCCCTACTGGAGATTAAGCCTGCAACCCTGGCATGTGCCCTTGACCAGAATCAAACCCAGGATCCGTTAGTCTGCAGGCCAACATTCTATCCACTGAGCCAAAACAGGTAGGGCTATAATTTTTTGTTTCTGGGTTTTTTGTTGTTGTTTTTTAACTCAAATATATATCAATTAAATTTTCAGTACATTCACTTTTCAATTTGATTTTTAAAATAACATCAGTTTATAGATCTTTAGATAAATAAAAAATAATTATTTCAAATTCAAGTAACATGCTTTTGATAACAGATTTTAAAAGGGCCTCTTAGATATTTTATTTTAAGACATTTTTATGCTAGTAAAAACTGTTCATTATTTGAAAACAAAAGGGGTCACATGGTTTTTTAAAGTAATGTTTTTAATAAAAATTGCCAACCCCAATCATAAATATCATCAAGGGAAGGCCACTGTGGTCGGAATGTTTTCTTCCAGATATCAAAATGTAAATTTAAGGTAGTGAAGTCCTTAAAGAACTTTGACATCTAAGTCATTTAATCTGCCAAATTTGTGTCTAATTATTAGACCATAAGGTAGTTCTTTCCCAGACTCAACAAATGTAGGACCACAATACTAATTTCTAAAATGATAGAGCTGAAAATAATAAGTGAATAGAAACACTCCTGTGTGATCCTCATCAAAGGGGAAGATTTTAGAATTGTAAAGAATCATCTACAAATATATTTAACTACATTAAAAATCAGGAAAGGAAGAATTTATCAGTGTGCAATTTTGAGAGGAAAGGTAAGGTTTCCTCCTGCACAGTCTCTATACATCCAAGCAGTCCTAAGTCACAAACACTGCATTAACCAAAGAACTTACATGCATATATACATAACCCAAGGACAGAACAATATTGTGGTAAAGACCCGGGACAGGGGGCAGAAGCAGGCTAGAAGAGGTCAAGGGGGGGATTGGACATCTATAATAATTTCAACAATATACATCAATGTTTCAAAAAGCACACAGTATTTTTTTTTACTTTGTCTTTGTAATACATGTTATAAGTTCTAAAATCATTTTCTACCCAAAAATTCCCCATCAAAATATATATACTCCTTCTGGTAAAACCAACATTTTCCCCACTCAAAGCTAACTGTGGTCTCCAAAGCTTTGTAAATACAGCTCCCAAAGAAACCATAACTAAATGATAATTCTTGCCACCTACTTTTGATTTATGGCTTAAAGCAATTTCATTTAGAAAATTAGCATTAACTGTCAACATTTTAGCCCAGAAAAGTGGAAGGAGATACATGGTCTATAAAAGAAGCAAAAGTTCATTGGATGACAGAAGAGTATCTTACCTGAACTTCCATAGACTCGATGATTTGATTTAGCAACCTAGGCCGAGTGAGATACTTGAAGTGATTATTTTACCACTGGATGCTCTGAACAGAAAGTACTCTGCTTCCTAAATATGCAAAATCAGACATGTCATTAGTATTAAAATATGCATACAATACGAGGCAGGACTCAAGCATAAGAAGTTATAGGTAGGAAGATTGGTGATCCATAAATAAAGTCTTCTTGGTGCATTATTATGTCCCAACCCACCACTAAAGTACAATTTCCTTTAGCTTTCTCAACTGTGAAACTTGTATTTATAGCTCTACATTTGTGAAACAGCTACTGAATTTAAGGGTATTAGAATTAAAGTGATTATAAGTAGACAACACATGGACTTTGTAAAATAAAAACATGTTTATAGTGAGAAAGTAATGAATTGTTGTTCATCTGGCGAGACCATCCAATTTATCTGATTAAGCAGCAAGAAGAGGAAGTTAGTAAGTCTAGTTGAAAAGAGAAAATAAGCTACTAATATTACCTGCAATACTATCCTATATAAGAGAGGAATATTCTAATTATCCATTACACCATGAGGCATAATGACCAGCCGCGTAATGATCAGATCACGGAGACCTGCAGGAGGTGGGGCAGCAAACTATGAGCAGGTCACAGAGAGCTACCAGAGGGGGAAGGGCAGCAAACTATGAGCAGGCCACAGAGAGCTACCAGAGGGGGAAGGGCAGCAAACTATGAGTGGGGACCAGGAGGATGGGGAAAACTACAGCAGTGGTTCTCAACCTTCCTAAGGCCGAGACCCTTGCATACAGCTCCTCATGTGGTGGTGACCCCCAACCATGAAATTTTGCTACTGTTATGCATCGTGATGTAAATATCTGCATTTTCTGATGGTCTTAGGCGACCCCTGTGAGAAAGGGTCATTCGACCCCCAAAGGGGTCGCAACCCACAGGTTGAGAACCTCTGAACTACAGGAAGGCAGGGCAGCTGGCAGAGAGCTGTAGGAGGGCAGCAGAGAGCTACTGGCACATGGTGGATTCCTGCACAGGGCTACTAGTTTTTCCATAATTCTCACATTTTAAGGGGGATAGTTTATGTTTTAAACGTGAATCAATAGTCTGTTTCTCTGTTTTGCTGAATTAGGCTTAGCTCACACACACATTTTAAAATATGTTGTTCAATGAGCTGAGGTAAATAGAGTTGTTGATTGTTGTTCTGTTTTGTTGTGATACATATGTGTTTAAGGAGAGGTGTTGATTCTATGAAAATGTGACTTGGCTACAATGAAAAAGAGCATCAGTAAACTACAGCAGCGAATGTGGTCAAGAGCCCACTACAGCTGTATTTTTCAGACAGCTTTTGACTACTTAGTTCAGTTAAAGTCATGATCCATAAAACATAGTGCAATAAAACCCATTTCTTATTCTTGTGTTGAATAAAAGTATTGCAAATCATGCTTGAAAAGCCATTGCTTTATAAACACATCATAAGTCCAGTTAGAGAGAAAACTACATAACTTTTTAATTTTTTTATTTTGGAAAGCAATTGATAGAGAGCACATTTTTAATCTTCATTTAAAAATCTTAAAATAACTAAGTAAAAAAATTTTGATCATCTACTCTCATCAAATGTCAAACAAACATCCACAAAAGTCTACTCACACAATTCCTTTTATTACTAGTTCTTTAAAAGCCATAAATGGAAAATGGGAAAATGCTAATTTTGGGTTAGTGCTAACATATCAATAATTTTTCCCTCGAATGTTAAAGCAATTCCTTTAAAATAAACTATTAATATATACTAAAAGGTATATTAATGCATTATAGGAAGTCACTATAGAATTTTATTTTCCCTAATTCATCTCCTTCCATATATATTTAAATACTTTTGTGAATCATGAATACCAAATTGGTAACACATAATTGTTCATCAGAGTATTGGGACTCCATTTTTGTTAAATAAACTTTCTCAGATAGCTATATCCTATCTTACAATGATATCATAGGAGTGTGACAAAAGACCACACATTTAGCAAAAATTTGGAAGATATCCCTTACCATATTTAAAACTCCTATAAATGTTTGAAAATTCATTTGGGGAGAAATTGGAGTATTTAAGTGAAAAAGTGGGAGAATAAAAGCCAATATTAGTGTATTTCTGAGATTATGCAACTCCTCCAAAAATTTAAGTTAGTATTTAAATGAATACCTTACCTAATAATAGACAAAGATGTAAATTGATTGTACCACAGCCAATCAGTGTGAGTATGCAAATTAGAAGGCCAAAGATGCTGGCCACCCAGCTGCTCCAGGCATGGAGTGGCCAGGCAGGGCAGGATGCCTGCTATGAGAGGGAGGGCAGGGGGCGAAGAAGGGATCTACAGAAGTGCAGTGCCGCAGGGAAGATAAGACTGCAGATTCTGGAATCTGTAGCAAAGACGAAGACAGCAGACTCTGGCCAGAGCGAAGGCCTGTGTCCCGGGTGCCAGAGGAAAACCGGTGCCAGAAACCAATGGAAGAAGGCCTATTGCATGAATCTCTTAATTAATATTATTCTACAAATGATACTTGGTGTGGCTAATTATATATAGTGGGTTTTTTTTTTTTCGATCGAATTTCAATATAAACACATCTAGAAACAAGTTTCTGAGTGACTCATCAGAAACAAGGGAGGGCAGAGGCCAATGGAATTGGGGTGGTCTCAGATTTGCCCTTGACACTTCTCAAACACAAATCACCGAGTAAAGAGCACCATTTCTAACTCCAAGCTTGTTTTACGAAGAGTAAATGACAGCAATAATAATGCAGTTTGACATTATTATACACCAGCTACTTCCTAGATACTGTTCAAAAGGTTTCTTAAGTCCTGGCAGGTGTGTCTCCATTGGTTGAGCATAGTGCTATGTACCATGTGGTTGCTGGTTCAATTCTTGGTCAGGGCACATGCCCCGGTTGCAGGCTCAGTCTCCAGTAGGGAGCATGAAAGGGACAGCCAATCAATGTGTCTATTTTTCTTTCCCTCTTCCTTCCTCTCTAAAATTAATAAAAATATTAAAAAATATTTTTAAATCAAAAGGTTTATTGATTCAGTTGCTCCTCACAGAAATTCTATGCTAGGAGCTAGTAACTTATTTATACATTTTTAAAAAAATGGCAGAGAGTAGATCATTTACTTCAAGACTAGTAAACTGGCAATAAAGTGATGGAGACAGATTGGAGAAGGTTTTGTCTGGGCTATGTGAATTAATGGAACTCACATGTGTCTGCATTTATCTGAGGAGCTGGTAGTAGGAGCCACACATTCTACTTGCACGAGGAGTGAGAATCACCTTGGGAAAGGACTAATCCTGAAGAAGTAAGGGACCCAGGCATGACCAAGTTGAGCTAAGAGCAAAGCCTTGGCATTAGGGGGAAGGGAGAAGCTATTCTGGTCACATTATTTAATGAATTATTCAGATTCATACCCTCCTCCAGACCCGGTGAACATTCAAGCCTGTGGAGAAAGGTTACAGCTGCAATAAAAACTGACTTTGGTTTCATAATAAACCCTGTAAGGCCTGAGAACATTGCCGGTGCGGACAGTGCCACTAAATTATGTGAAAGAGAAATAATACCAGGAAGGGAATTTAGTCACTTAACTTTTCAAAATAGGGCTTCTCCAAGTCCTTTAGTTCACTCTGAATTTTCCGAAGTCTAAATTACCTGTGAGCTTCTTTTGCCTATTATATCCTGAGAAACCTCTGAAGATATAGTTGCTAAAACTTACCCAACTAAATCCCCAATCTATTATCCCATCCAAAAACACATCAGAATAATTTTTAAAAAATAAAAGAACTCTGAGACTGGTTCTTATACGCTTACCAAATGACTAAGCAGACTGATCCCTTAGTGTTTGCCCTAGAAAAATGAAAGCTTATGTTCACACACAAATATGGACACGAATGCTCATAGCAGCTCTATTTATAAACAGGAACAACCCAAATATCCTTCAGTGGGCAAATGGGAGTATACATATTGGTGTATCTGTTTAATGGAAAGTTAAAAGAGGAAATTAATAATATACACAACAATTTCAATGAATCTCAAAGGCATTATGCTGAGTAAAAGCAACCAGTCTCCAAAGTTATATAACTATATTATTCTATTTATCTGACATGTTACAAAGGCAATACCACTGTATGAAAAAGACAACAGTAGTTATCAAGGACTGTGTATTTGGATGTGTGGGGGGAGAGGGGAGGGTGAGGAAGGGGGTAACTATAAAGGATAACAAGAGAGAATTGTTAGCATTAATAGAACTGTTCTGTATCATGATTGTAATGGTAGTACACAAATATAAAGGTGTTAACATTCACAGCTGTACACCAGAAGAAAAATCATCAGTGTTGTTACAGAAAACCGGAATAATCAAACAATACTCGGAGAGTTTGGAGTTACATTTATTTTGTGCGGGTCCAAAGGAAAATTGTTCGCAAATTCTGGGCCCCAACATGCAGAAATTTTCCCTACTTACATGTTTTTACCTTCTTTGTCTCCCAAATATGGAATGTTTCCCATGCCTTTGCAAGTTCTTAAAGGACCCCTGTGTGCTGAGGCCTTGAGACCCCAACCAAAGACCTGGCCTAGTGCCAGCACTGATAATTTTGTCCAGGGGAGGTTTAATGGCCTCTCTGAAGTGAGAATAGTCTCATTTTCCTTATTATTTAAGCAAGCAAGCATTTACAGAAGCCAATAGCAAGGTTAAAATTTCAAACAGCAGTTTTTATATAAGATGGATGCTTCAGTGTTACCAAAAGATACCCTAAAAAATGATAAAGAATCAAAAAAGAAAAAGTACTTATGAATGACCTCAGATTCTACCTGAATTTAAGAAAGAAAGATATGCATTGTTTTGAAAGAATTTACACTGGCTATAGATCGGGGGATGGGAGTAAGAGGGGACAGGTGACATGGGGTAAATTCTCGAAGAGGAAGAAGTATTTGATGGTTCTGAATTGCTTAAGAGCAACAGCCTGAAAAGTTCACCTGCAAGCAAGAGGCCCTGGCAGCGAGCTGCTTTTTCCAGTCAGCAGCATGAAAATAGATTCAAGTTTCAGTTGGTACCTGGGAATATGAGCAGTGTGTTGTTAGTTTCAGCCCACACCTCTAAACCCATTAACTCCCTTTGTCTCTTCTTCCCACCCTCCAGATTGCGGTAATTTAATCTGGGACATCTCAGAAGGTTCCTCTTTTCCTCTGTAGCATTCTCATTTGTTTTACCGAGTCTCCAAAATAAGTAGTGAATGAGACGGAAGCAGGAGCTTACATGGAGGGGGTAGGACTTCCAGTCTAGCTGGGTGCACATTCAGAGCGGGCCAGAAGGAAGAAAAGCTAATAGAATCCAAAACTCTTTGTGATTTCACAGCTGCCAACCATATCTTGTTTTATATGAAGGTCACTGGTAGCGGCTGCTTTTATACAGTTCTCCTTGTCTTAGCTGAGAAAGGGACTTGGCTACACATTTCTATTTAATGTTCTGTGGGGACTAAAAATACACACTAATGTGACTTTTCGCTGAAACATGTCTCCAGTGTTAGAGAATCACTTTCAATGGGGGCGCACTTGTTTTCTAACTGTCCTAATCCCCTAAGAATTTAGGACAGCATCCTTCAAGCTAGAGAAGCTTGGCTTGCTGTGGTTCACTTAATCTGTGACCCTCATTTGGGCATTAACCTGAAAGAATTCACCAGCTGACCCCACAATGTCCCTGGTACTAACACCTCCGTGGAGTGTAAATAGAAGGTAACTACTTATCCGTGAGCAAAAGTGCATTGATGAATTGCCGCAGAGGATGATGGATGGGCTAACAGGCCAGACAGGCAGGGCTTATAAATGGATTTGAAATAGAGTGGCTGAAAAATATTCTTCCATCTTTCACCCTACCTTGCTTCAAGGGTTTAATCCATCACTCTTTATCTCTGGCAAAATACAAGTGAGTGCACCTTACCATAGTCGATAATTTGATAAAGGATTGACCAGGTCACAGAAGGTTTGGAAATAAACATCATCCCGTCCCTGCCGTTCCCTCATCTTCTCCCAGGGTCTCCGGGACCTTTGCCAGGAGAGCAGTTGACTAATGCATGAGAGTCATTTTCCCTGGATAAGGTGAACTGGCTCTGCCACTCACTGCTGGAGGGCTTGCTCTGGCTGTGCTTAGAGCACGCTTTCGGATTTTATATCCTAAGTTTTTTGCTGGTTGAGCTGTTTGCAAACAAAACCTCTCCTTTCAGAGCTGTTTTCTCTCAGCTGCAGGTACAAGCTGGCATACTTCATAAGTTCACAACAGCTAATGCAACAGGAATTTTTGGGGGTGAAAAAAGACAGGTTTTAGGAAATTTTAGAAATTAAGGGGACCATGGAGTAAGCACGGGGCTAGGGTACAACAGAAGGTATATTTCTATAGAACAGAGGAGCTGAAAAGCTGCAATGGGTATATTTTCATAGAACAAGGGAGCTGGTAACAGCAAAAGGTCTATATTTACAAAATAGAGAGAAGGAAGCTCTTCATCCAGAAGAAGAAGAAGAAAGTCCAAAGGGAATAGGAAAACAATAAAGGGGGATGGAGGGAGAACCTCACATGGGTTCTACCTTTGAACCCAGGAGTTACTACAGTAACCAGTCTAGGGGAATAAGGACCAATCAGAGGAGATATCAAGGCACCAAATCTGCAGCCGTTATAAGCCAGAGGGAAAAGGAACAAAATGGGACTCTAACCCCCTCCCTACATGGGAGGTCATTCTGTGGGACTCTTTCCCTCTCCCCACGTGGGAGTCTGTACTTGTTCATCAATAAAGTCACACCTTTGCTATCCCACTCTCTGTCCGTGGATTCATTCTTCATCTCTGGCGGACAAAGAATCCAGGTTCCAGTCCAAAAATTCCGCCTCACAAGCAGTTGCAAATACAGATTTGTCTTGCCTACAGCAAGAGGAGGTTATTTGTTACTTTGTCATTGGAGATTCATGTCACACAGCTTTATTTTGTTCCTTCTATTCCAATGCTCTGGTGTTGTGGTGCATTGCTGAACCTGGAGAGATAACCCCTCCCTGGGTTAGCAAATTCCTAGAGAGAGTAAACCACTGGCTGGTGAGCTCACCTTTAGATCCAAACCAGTCAATCTAGGGCCCATACCCTAACCGCCTGCTTTATCAGGTCTCACGCCAGGCCCTATCCACCTGAATCCAGTCATCACAGAGGCAGGTGATGTCTATGCTCCAGAGCCCGCTGATATTCAAACTAGCCAGTCCTAAGCTCGCTGTCTTGCTTTGCTAGTTTCTTCTGAGGAAATGACAACAGAGGCTGCTGAAACAGAAATTTTAGGGGGTTTGTCCCAGAATTTATCTAAGGACGCAAGCACAGGTGGCCAAGAGTATCCTCTGCCAATAGAATGGACTTATACGGATGACTCAAGGCATTTATTAAATATTGGCCGAGCATAAATTACACAGGAGACAGACAGGCAATGCATGAATCACACGCGGTTTATTTACCAGAGTCCTGGTGGTTTCCAGACCTCGGCAGGCCACCTGGAGATCCACGCTGACAGACACACACACAGTGGACATTGGATGTTGCAGCTGCGGCTCTGTGTCTTGTGGAGGCCTCGGCTTGTGGCTCACGGTTCTGACCCAGGGTCCACGGCAGAGCGCAGAGCTCAGGCAGGATGCAGGAAGGGGAGCGGAGAGCGACCGTCTGTGGCGGGGCAGACAAGCGGCTCTAATCTCCTTCGGAGCTTGCTCCCTTTTATGTGCTCAAGCAGACATCTTCAGTGTGTCTTATCAGTGGGTCCCAGGTGTTCTGCTATCTGGTCTTTACATGTGGGGTACAAACTTTTTTATCTCTTACATGCACATCTCTTTTAAGGGCATTCACACTTCATTCCACTCTCTAATATGTCACACCCAATTCTTATTTTATATTTATATTTTATCCTTATTATTACTATAACAGGAATATAGTCAGGCTTAAGAAATATTTAGCTTTGGGGCCCATGGAAAAACACAGGGCTTCAGACTGGGAGAAGGTACATCTCCATAACACGAGGAAGCCAGGTGCAGGGAGCAGCAACAGTTGCATTGACAAAAGACAAGGGAGCTGGAAGGAGCCAAAAAGGTCTATATTTACAAAATAAAGAATGAAGAAAGCCAAGAAAGAAAAGAACAAAGAAGAAGGAGGGTATCACATGTCCCAAGTGGTTGACCTTTGAGTTCAGGAGTTGCTATAGTGACCAAATCTAAAAGTGGGATAGTGACCAATCAGAGGGGGTATGAAGGCACCAGGATCTGCAGCCTTTAAAAGCCACAGGGAAAGGGAACTCAGTGGGACCCTTTTCCCAGTCCTCATGTCCCCATGTGGGAGTCCATTCTGTGGGGCTCTTTCCCTCTCCCCACGTAGGAGTCTGTACCTGTTTTTCAATAAATCTCCACCTTTGCTATACTGCCCTCTGACCGTGGATTCATTCTTGTACTCTGGCGGAAAAAGAATCCGGGTTCCAGTCCAAAAACTCCCTATCACTGCTACTCACAGTTTTCCCAGCTCCCTCTGCCTCCTGATATCTCAGTGCTTCCCAATGTGGCCTCTGTGAGTGGTGACTCCTGTTTCTAGGGAACCATCCAAGGGTTGCCAGGGAGGGAGTCACATTTCTCCCTCACCAGTGGGAGCTGGGTCCTTAGGGGGCAGCTGGAATAAGCATATTTGCTCTAAAGAAAGTACTTGTAACAAAAAATAAAATATCTTTATTAATTATTTGACATCCTTTTAGGTGATAATCCAATTTCGAACCTAAATTTTAGATAACTCTGCCTCTTTACCTACTTAAGTTTCAATAATAACAATTGAGTCACACACAGTCCACATTTTATTTTACTAAGGCTACTAACTACGTACTAAACTACACCTTGAGCAAGTAAGATTACAAGACAGTTTTGATCTCATATAAGTAAATAAAATAGTTTTGATTTTTATATGTCTGAATGTTTACATTATGCCATTTCATATGTATATCTGTGTGTGTATGTGTGTGTGTGTGTGTGTGTGTGTGTGTGTGTAAACATATTTCTCATATCTGCAAGGTAAAAAAAAAAATGAATTGCCTAGATGTGATGTTTCAACCCCAGGAGCTCTAAAAAAATCATTAACTATTACGATAGGTAATACCTTTACTATGGTAGCACATCATTAAATATTGTGAAAAAACATTTTGTTTTAATATCATTATATAGACTTTATAAACATTATCAATTACTTGTAGTATGGGCAGAACATATTTTCACAGAGAATGATCTTATGAGAGAAATAATTACTCAGGAAACAAAATGCCAAAGAGAAAAAATGACCTATAACATGAATGCCAGTGCCTATTTGGCAGAAGCCATTGGATCAATGTCAGAGAATAATTAATTATACAGAGCACACCTCCAAGCTCTGCAAGTGTGCAACCAATGGTAAATGCATCTCAATAATATCTATATCTATCTCAGGTGTGGACGAAGGGGACCACATGCTGACCTGACAAGCTCAGGGGAGGCCTGCATGGCGGTCTTGCAAACTCAGAGACCTGAAGTCACCACAAAGGATGGTCTGAAATTAAACTTTAACTAAACACAGTTATGGTGGGCAGTTACATCCTAGGCCAGTATCTTCACTGACAAGGTCAACCTTTACCTTAACTGAGCCTCTCTGTCTTTTTGCATCTATGATAACATACCCTTAAAATGTCTGCGTAATTTGTAACTTCTCTTTTTCTGGAGCCCCTGGGGCACAACCAAATGTGGTGGGCACCAGGACAGATACCACAAATTCCTTCATTATCATGTTCATTGTTACTGTACCCACCTAAGTATGCTTCCATCATTTTACTTTTTATCCAATCCCAAGGGTTTCCCCCTTTGCTTTAACCACCTCCTTAATCTATCACCAATGAATTTCATGTAACCCACCTATGTCCCTCCTTTGATGGCAATGTATACATACAAATGTAACCTGCCATTCTCTGGAGCATAATCTCAATTCTTTGAGGTTCTGTTTCCAGGCATATGTCAAATAAACTCACAAAAATTTTTTATAGGTTTTAATGTTTTTTTTTACATTAACATAGTATATGTGTAATAACAATAGTATTTTAAAAAATACTGTGGCCCTAACCAGTTTGGCTCAGTGGATAGAGCATCGGCCTGCAGACTGAAGGGTCCCAGGTTCAATTTTAGTCAAGGGCATGTACCTTGGTTTCAGGCACATACCCAGCTGGGGGTGTGTGAGAGGCAGCTGATCAATGTTTCTTATCAATGTTTCTAACTCTCTATTTCTCTCCCTTTCTCTCTGTAAAAAAATGAATAAAATATATTTTTAAAAAATACTGTAGATATATTTCCAATATACTATTACAAATAAATTTACCTATTAACACTCTTCAGATAGAAAAAAATAGATACATAGTTTTATTAGAAAATTGTTACACAATTATTGAATTTATCAGTTCAGGTTTATTTCCCCTGGAATTGGGAGAAATTTTATTTTTTTTCAATTTCTACTTAAGAAAGCATGGGTTATCTAAAGAAGATATATTGATGGGAAAAACAAACACACACACACACCCACACATAAGAAGAAGTTCAATATCACTAAACATTAGGGAAATGCCAGTGAGATTCTTCTACATGTCTTTTAAAATGGCTAGAATGCAAAGTACTGACAATGACAAATGCTGACAAGCACTGAAAGCAAATCCTATATAATAAAGAGCTAATGTGTTAATTAGACCAAACAGCAGAATGACCATCCAGACATCCTTCTGGATGACCTTCCAGATGAAGCCAGGGCGGCGAGAGCCAGCCAAGGCAGCAGAGCTATGAGAACGGGCCAAGGCTGCAAGGGGTTGCGAGGGCCAATTGAGGCAGCCAGGGCTGTGAGGGCCGAGCCCCTTGCACAAATTTCATGCACTGGGCCTCTAGTAGAATTACACTATCTTACTGGTGGGGATGCTAAATGGTTTAGCCACCATCGTCATTTCTGAAAAATTTGAGCATACTACCTACCATAAATGGAGCAATCCCACTCTGGGTATTTACCTTAGAGGAATGAAAATATATGCCTATATGAAATCTCTATAGCAGCTCTGTAGTTAAGCAGTAAGCACTGTAAGTAATCCAGATGTGTTGCAGTGGGTGAATGGATGAACACACTATGGCATATATCTATACAATAGAATACTACTCAGCAATAAAAAGGAATATGCTACTTATATAAGCAACTATTTGAATGAATCTCGAATGCATTATGCTGAGTGGAAGAAGCCATTCTCAAAAAGTTACATGAGGTATGGTTACATTTCTATAATACTCTTAAAAAATAAAACTATTATGACAAAATGCAGATTAGCGGTTGTCAGAGATGAGAGAGAGGGAAGGGAGTGATGACAAAGGAGAAACACAGGCAGTTTTGGGGTGATATAATTGTGCTGTACCTAATCACGGTGGTGATTGTATTAATCTATTCAGGTGTTAAATCCATAGGACTGCATAGGAAAGTCTATTCACTAAATGTTAATATTAAAAATTATATTATAAAAAATAATATTATCGTCACAAACAGTAAACAGTACAAAGTGATAAAGAAAATATCACCCCTGAACTTTTCATGAATAAAATTTAAAAAGCTTTCTGCCATTCCCTATGCTTCCAAAAGGAAAATCCTGGGTGAAAACAGTGTAAGAAAACTCTCTAAGTATATTTTTTTCACTTACATATTTATGTGTAGGTTATATCTTTCAAATAAATTACTATAGCATTTCTTTCCCTCAAACTGAGCAACTGCAATTTCATTTAGGTTATTATCTCCACAGGTCTTATCTTTACATTATTAATTATAAAATACCTACAAAATAGTCTGAGAAGGAAAAGGTATTTTTATGTGCAAACAAGGGAAAAATACACACAGCACATTATTTATGCAGCATACGAAGTGACAACACGTTCAGGTCTTTAAAATATGGTGTTATAGCAGGTACTTTATATGCAAATATTTTTCAAAGATCAATCTTCTCACAGATTATAAACTGTCATATTTCACTCAGTTTGAATATGGCATATGTTAAAATATTCCCTGTCGTCCTTTTATCATCACAAATAGTAAACTATTTAAAGCTCAGAGGAATGGAACTAACAGCATGTGTATGAAGTTTCATCAAAACAGTTAGAGAGAATACAGATTAGTTAATTCATCAGCCTCATTTGTCTGAGTAATTGACTTGAAACCTCAGCCATAAGATTGTGAAAGGCTAAATATAATGGCTAGGGAAAGGTGTGATACAAGATTGGCTAATCTCATTTTATTATAAATGGTGATGTTGATCGATTGGATAGCATAATTTTGTGTTTTCATTACTATCAGTTTGTGAAAAATGAGGAAAATATTAGTATTTTTCCTGTCATTTATTGTCTAACTATCCATCTAGGAAATGAAAAGATAAATTAAAAACATTTGCCCCCTTATTTTGTTCTTAGCTAGTTTTTAAAACTCCAACCAATGTATCTCACTTTATTCACCCAGGTTTTAACAGTTCAGAGCTTAAGCTTCTCCTTTATTATTGGTGTATATGGCAATAGCACTCACTAAAATAATGAAGCACAACAGTATCTGTTGCAATCAGGTTGCCTTTTTAAAAATCTATGTAAGAAAACTCTTCTATCTTGGACAATAAAATGTTCTTTAGGACACAGCATGTTCCCAGTAAGAAACTACGGCTTTTGAAACTTTGCTTCATTTTTAAATACCATTAAATATTCCAAGAAAGGAAGTCTTAAACTTGACTTAGTCCAATCCAAAGATAAGTTCCATAGAACAAAAGCTGTATTTGTTTTATTAAACCGTCTACTATAACCGTCTAGTAATTAATTACAGGTTGCACAAATGAATTAACCACCTCATTTTACAAAGGAAGAAAATCTAGCCCCAAATAAAATGAGGGAAACTAAACCCAATTACAATCAATCGGTTTTCTAACAATGGGCACAACACCGTTTCCTGTCTTATATGCTCATTTGCAGTCGAACCTCGCCAGTCCCTATCAAGGAATGAAGTTTAGATCCTTTTCCCGTGGACCTGGACTGACCTTGTGGCATGTTTTGATGAACAGGATGCAGCCAAAGTGGTGATGTGCAATTTCTAAGTTTGGGCTTGAAAAGATATGTATTTTTTCCTCTGCTGCTTATTTGCTCCTGGGACCTACCAGGTAAAAAGCTCAGGCAGACCATGTGCAGATAGCCACATGGAGACTGAGAGAGAGGCTCAGGGTCCAAACCATCCTCGCCAAAGTGCTAGACGAGCGAGGCACTAGAGACTGTTCAGGCCCAGCATCCTGATTGTAGAAAGTGCTTCACTATAGTCACCTGAGAGAGAGATGATACATGGAGCAGAAAAACAACCACCCAAGTTTTATATGAAAATTAGCAAAAAACATGTTATTAAGCACTGTATTTTGAAATAGCTTGTTATACAGCAATAGAAACTGAAAGGTAGGGCATATATCTAGTTTTGGTGGAACTCACTCATAGAAACCAAGCACTTTTCACCTTCTCCAAGTCCAAAGCATAGTATTCTAACATTTACTTGTTGTACAAAATTGATACCTCTATTCTTTTTTTTTCTTTTTTTTTAAATATATTTTATTGATTTTTCACAGAGAGGAAGGGAGAGGGATAGAAAGTCAGAAACATCGATGAGAGAGAGACATCGATCAGCTGCCTCCTGCACACCCCCCCACTGGAGATGTGCCCGCAAGCAAGGTACATGCCCCCAACTGAATCGAACCCGGGACCTTTCAGTCCACAGGCCAACACTTTATCCACTGAGCCAAACCAGTCTCGGCGATACCTCTATTTTTAATTTGAAAGTAATTAGTAGAGCATAACACAGGCAGTTACTTTATTTCTAGAATTAGTCTCGATTTTCAGTGACTTATTAAGAAACACAAATGCTCTCAAAACACTTAACATGGTGTGGTACTTGGATAGTTAGCACCTCTACACATAACAAAGAAGATCCTGAAACTAGAATGAAATGTGAGCACCAGGAACTTCAAATACTTTTAAGATAAACACATTTACATGTCTCTGTACATAATGATGAAAATAGGAAAAAAATGCCTGAAGCATTGTTTCTGAATAAAAAAAAAAAAACAGGACTGTCAATTTTTATAAATTTAAAATAAGAAGAAATCCAAATAACTATGCTGAACATATTTCCTACACCTCAGCATTCTTTTATTAGCAAAACATTATCAGTTTATTCTTAGAAATTCAAGCATTTCAAATGGCTTATAAGTAAATATATTATTAGTGTTTGAAGTTAAAAAACTTAACAGTAAGTTATAAAAGTTAAATATGAAATATGAAGAAATGAAATTAGGAACAAACTTTACTTATTCATTTGTAAATATGAGCAAAGTTTGCATAGACCCTAGAAACATTAAGTGATGAAAATATTTCATTCAAATTGGTTCGTATTTATTAACCAGAATGCATGCTCAGTGCTAAAAACTGTAAGGCAAATGAGGAGCAGCGGGAGGGAGGAAGGGTCACAGTAGAAACAGAACAATAACATGATCAGGAACAAATGTGAGAATACAGATTCCTATGATGATAGTCTAGTCTATATACAGTGTTTACTTCCCCCTGAACAACTCTTATCTAGTCTATATAACTCCCTCTAATTCCATTCCTCACATTCAGTCCTCAACCCACTGATATCAGGTCTCCTACAGGAATGGCCACTAGCAAATGAGTTATTTCATTACTTATATTGCATGAACTCTTAGAAATAAATATCAGTGTTTTGGCGTATTGCCTCATTTTTCACCGCTAGCTATAGTTCCTCTTCATTATTTTGTCAGTCTTATTCCAAGTCAGGGTTCACCTCACTTCTTATGGGTAGAAGGATTTTTTTTTTAAGCCTGAGATTAGATATTAACAAAAATTAGCCAAGTTTTCTATGAGTTTCTTTTCATCACTACGTGTAGTTCTAAAAAGGAAAAGGTATTAGTAAGGGGTATTAAAGCAGTCAATCTAAAATTAATTGCTCTTAAAATAAGATCCAAAGTATGGAGGCATGGAACAGACTAATACACCTCGATGTGAGGTTAGAGGGATGAGAAGAGATAAACCAAAGAACTGCTATATTTATATGCATAGTCCATGGACAAGGACAATAGGGTAGTAAAGACTATTGTTGGAGGTTTGGAGAAGGGGGAGAAGGTAGGGAAAATGAGAGATTCCTATAATATTATCAATAATAAAAATATATTTTAAAAATTAAAAAAAAAATTAGTTACTCTTAATCTTATTTTGAACTCCATCTGTCTCTAGGTCACAAAGAGAGAATGAGAGAGATAGATGCATATAGGCTCCTGGAGTCTCTGCCCCCTGCCTACAAATAAGTCTCTGATGCATTGAGACAGAGATTTTTATCAATGGACATATGAGAAGGAACCACCACCGATGTCCCTCAAGAGTCAGAATGTATATCTGGCCCGCTGTGCTTTTCATTCTTCACTGTCTTCCTGAGTGCTTTTTACCCATTTCCATCCTGTTGACTTACAAATTTATATGCTCAGCCCAGATCTTTCTTTTAAAACCAAAGCAAATATATGCAATAGCCTGTTTTACATGACTATTTCCTAGACACATAGCAGCCTGTAAATCAACAGAAGTCATTATATCCATCATTCAAATAGTTTCTCATCCTACCCTTCTTTTTTTGCTTACTGCACCACTTGATTAAGCAAAATAAAAAAAATTAAAAAAAAACCTATATAATAAAAGCCTGAGTGACCGTTACAGCAGAACGACTGGTCAGCTATGATGTGCACTGACCACCAGGAGGCAGACACTCAACTCAGGAACACAGGAGCTGCCCCCTGGTGGTCAGTGCACTCCCCCAGGGGGAGCACCACTCAGCCAGAAGCCAGGCTCATGCTGACAATTGCAGCAGCAGTGGCAGGACCCTCTCCTGCATCCACTGTAGGTGGGCGGTAAGGAACAAGGGGTCCTAAACTGTGAGAGCCTCAGGCTGCGAGAGGGATGTCCAGCTGCCAACTTAGGCCAGCAGGCGGACATCCTCCAAGAGATCCCAGACTGTGACAGGGCACAGGTCTGAATGAGGAAACCCTCCCCATCAGTGCACAAATTTCGTTTACTGAGGTCTAGTAATAAAAATAAAAAAACAGGATTTTATCTTTTGGTTTTTCTCTTCCCTCACTTGCTATATTGAGTCACAACATCCTGTCTATTCATTCTGGAAAAACAACATTTATAATAAATATTATTTTGTCTCTTCCCACTACCAATCATAAAGTCCTAAAGATTTCTTACCTGGACAACTGTAACAGGTCATAATTTTATACCCTGCCTTTTATTTTTGATATTCTTGAACCATTTCTACTATTCAAAAAGAGTAATTTTAAAAACACAAATGTGATCTTGGCTTCTTACTGATTAAATGTTTCAAAAATATCCCTTCAAGATAAAAAAAACAAACCCCATTTCAAGTTTTAAAGGCCCCAGTTGACATTATTTCATTTTGTGTCGTTCCCCATTTCTAGACCTATAATCTAACCATCACCGCACCTGAAGTTCCCTGACATGTCTTCTTCTGCTCATTAGTATATGCTATTTCCTCTGTCCTGAAATCTATATCGCACATAATAGCAAATAATAAAATATTCACATTTCATAGATCTCAACTTCCATAACCAGCCACAATTAATGAGTTGATATATTTCTCCATCATATAAGTAACAAAAAAATTGTTTAAATATCTAGCTTCCTCCATTCAACTCGAAATTCCACCTGAAGAACATTAGCCATATTCACCTTTGATCTTCAGTATCTGGGAAGTACATGTACTTAGATACAAAATAATTACTTGAAAAATGAATGAATGAATGAACAATGAACAAAATTCTACCAGCAGGGTATTTAGTTCTTAGTCTATTTTTTCCTTATAAAAATGGAAAATAATACATAAACTCCTGAAAGCTCAATTTTATGAACTTTGAAATCAGAGAGGGAAAGCTGCATAAAATGCAAAGTTGGGGGATACAAGAAGAGATATACAGAAAAGCAGGTATCTATGCTTAGTCTTTTTTTAAATGTTGCCAGTTTTTATTTATTTTTTATTTTTTTATTAATGTATTACATGTATACATATCTATGCTTAGTCTTGATGAGTAAGTTGAAATACGGAGACTGGAGAGGAGAGCAGAGTGAGGGCATTTCATTCAAACAGAAAATGAGTGAAATGTTGTAACTGAAGCCAGTGTTATGTTTATTAGAGAAAAAGAGATGGTCTGTTGGGCATTTTTGACGAGTTGTGAGACATAAAATTGGAAGAGGCAAGTGTGGCTATTAAATAAGATTTTAAATCGCTCAATAGAAGGTACCAATTATCATCATCAGGATAGTTAAAAATAATTTGCTGCAAAATTGGAGTAATTAAAAGAAATTACTAGATTTTGAATTTCTAATTATGAATATACTTTTCTAAATGACTTGTCAAGGCTAAAATAGTTTATTACAATTGAAGAATGACTTCATTTATTGACGTTTCATTCTAAGACAAATGAGATTTTTCATGTCTGTCTACAATCTTTCATGTGCCATTCTTTGTAGTTCTGAGCACTCATTCAATGCTCTTTAAAACTTTTTATTTTTTAGCCCTCGCTGGTTTGGCTCGGTGGATAGAGTATCAGCCTATGGACTAAAGGGTTTGATTCTCGTCAGGGGCACATGCCTAGGTTGTGAGCTCAATCCCCAGCAAGGGGAATGCAGGAGGCAGACGATCAATGATATTCTCTCTCATCATTGATGATTCATTCTCCTCTCTCTCTCTCTCTCTCTTTCTCTCTCTCTCTCCCCCTTCCTCTATGAAATCAATAAAAATAGATTGTTGTGCCCAGAGTTCGGGGTCCCCAATAATCCACCACTAAGGAGCCTTTTCTGATGCAAAAGCAAAGAGTCTTTATTCAAACCCGGGTTTGGCTCTCAGCCTCTTTCTGGCGCAGCAGGGAGGCGAGAGAGCGACCCGGGTGGGAACAATGAGTTCTATGGGGTAGGATAATTAGGGGACTTGGGGAAGTGATGAGGGTTACAGAGATTGGTCACTTGAATTGGGGTCTTTCTGTGGTTTAACCTCATAAGGACCTTAGCTGTGTCCCTGGAGCTTCATTGGTCCTTTCAGGTGGGGGTCTGGGAAGTTAAGACATTGCTGGCACACCTGTGGCCACTCCCAGAAAAGGGAGGAGGGGTTAGGCAGGGGTCCCAGCCCTTATAGGACAAGATGGAGGGGAGTCCATTTCCTTTCATAGATGACCACCCCAAAAAATAAATAAAGCTCATTTTTTTAGCATTCAGTGAATCTGATCTTTTGTTTTATGCCTCCTTCAGTTATGCACTCTGTATTCTCTACAACACGCTTATCTCTTAACTATTTTTACTTTGAAAATTTCTATTCATCTATAAAGACAAAGTGCAAATCCATCTCCCCCATGAAGCTCTCCTGGACAACAGGAGAACAGCCTGAATCAGGAGCTCCTCGGGACTCCACAGCACCTCTTCACTGCTACTCTGGGCCACACATGCAGTAGCATCACTGCTCTCCTACAGTTTCCTGTCAAGCTCCTCAGCCCCCAAACCGGGCCTTATTTATCTTGCATGTAAAAATCTTGCAGGGTTTCTGACCAACACCATAAGCTCATTAAAGCTTGAAATGGCAAGTACATATTGGTAAGAGAATAGAATGTTGAGACTTTTTGTGAATCATTAACAATCTAAAGAGAATGTATTTTTATTTTTGCCTTCATATATGTATAATATCCTGTTTAAAAAGAATAGCCAGTAAGAAAACAGAAAAATATTTGCCTATCACATAAATCAAATTTTAAAAGTACTCATTGTAAGATAGGTGGAAGTAAAAAGAATACTTTCCTGTGCTGCAGGTAGCAGTATAAATATCTGAAAGCTGTTTGGCAATATTTATCAAAAACTTAAAAAAAAATACATTCATTTCAACCAGTAATACTTCTTCTAGCAACATTCCCTAAGGGGAATTTCAGACTGATTGAGAAAAATGTATGTCTAAATGATGAAACACTATGTAATCACTGAATTTTGTTTTCAAATATTATATAAAAATATGGGGAAAAAACATGATGTTTGAGACTTTTTTTTAAGGCAATGAAGCTGACTTGTATACAAATTCTACTTCTGTCCCATAATAGCTAAGTGACTCTGGCCAAGTTATTTATAGTCTCCAAAACATAATTTTCACATCTACAAAATGAGTAATTATTCCATAGGGTTGCTCTCAGAAATAAATGATATTTTTAAAATGTAAACATTCAGAACAATAACTAGCACAGAATAAGTGATCACTTATATAATATATTATACCAATGACAATAATTATGATGGAAATGGCTCATAAGCAAAACGGGACTTGTTTTAGCAGGAATGCCTCAGATTCAAAGATGTGACATTTCAATTTTGACACAGCTCAACTGCTAGGAGACATTTTATAGTGAACTGGAGATTAAGAAACAGAGAGAATAACTTTAATATTTTCTTTGTAAGCATTTTTATGGAAAAATACAGAATCCTATCTTTAGTTATTATTCTGGGCACCGTACTGCTGGATCTCATGATTTTCATTATCAGGATTGATATTATAGAGTTCTTTTAAAATATTTAAAAATACACTATTTTTGACAAGATAATTCTTCCATCTTGCTAACTAATCATCTCAGAGTCTACATAATTATTTACATTGTGCCATTAGTGTCCCATTTCTTTTTAAAAGCTTAGGCAATCATTGACAGTAACAAGTCAGTACTTTATGATTTTTTTGAGTTGCTGATCTCCTTTGTTCTTCCGTAAAAGAGATGTCACTCAAATCTATGTCTGATTGGTACTTCTCAAAGAACAAGGAGGAAAATTTGCACTTGTCATAAAGTCATTTATAATGATGTTAGAGAAGAAAAGATTAGACATTTATAAATTTCTTGAGAGGTGCTTGCTATGCAAATGTGTGAGTGGGATGCTTAAAAAAATTGTAGCCTTTAGAGAATCATTTTAAGAAACCAATTAATTGTAGGTGCAGCGTTAGGAGTCATATGATAACTGCAAATAATTTTAAAGTGATTGCTGCATATCTATCATTTTTGTGCCAAAATATTTACTTGGAAAGTATTTAGAATGAAATTATCCAGCCGATTAAAACTGTAACATTAATGAAATGAAGATAAAATCAATATGTAATTATCTTTGGGAAAGGAACGAAAAAGCACAGGAATAGAGAATAAATAATGAAGCGTGATTTATTGAAAAATCACACAAGTACAAAGAAAAACTTAAGCAATGCTGAGCAAGATTGATCTCTCTTGTCATACAAATGTGTGGTGTGGACTATTATGCATATGTAAGTGGCATAAGTGGGAAATTCCTATGGAATGTACTGTGTATATGCATATATCTATACATATCATCTTTGCAAGCATACACTTCCTGTGGTAACTTTAATAAATATATTTTGTATGATTGATACTAACTTAACTTCTAGCCATAAGCTATTCTGTGAATCATTAGCACCTGCACTTACATAAAATACATTTCTGTCAGTTCTTTTTGTAGGACGTGAGAGGAACTAGACACGCTCTGCTAAAGCACAGAGGAGAAATGTAGTTTCCGAGTAACTCACAGATGGAGTCTTAAAGCTACAATGTTAATGCTGATTCTTCACCAGAAGAAACCCCGTCCACTCTTTAAACGAAATCTATTGAAGTTAACCTTCTTTCCAAAGCTCTTGTGACCTCGGAGGCTTTCCCAGGCTTGCAGGTGGAGATTTAGAAAATTGAACTTGGAGCATTTCAAATAAATCAGAAAATTCCAAATATGTATACAAACTAGGTAGTCTTTGCATAAGTCACTTTGTATGACTGGGTCACTGGCCTACTGTCTCCAGCCTGAGATTTGCAAAATGAGGGTATGTTGCTGGTCTCTGATGCCTTCCACATCTGAAAGTCTGAGGCATCACAAAGCCTGCAGGGAGAAAAGGAGGTTCTCATCCAGGCACACTATACCGTTTATATTCTATTTGCAAGAAATCATCAAAGAGGATGAAATGATTTGTATCTGGTTAAAGATATACTTCAAGCTGTTGGCATCATGCCGAATGAAGAGGCCTTCTGAAGACTGAGATTACAGAAAGAAAGGTGAGAAAGTCAGTGGAGGATTCGTTGAGGAACATGAGGCCACTAGGCCTAGCTGGCTCAGTGGATAGTGTTGAACTGTAGACTGAACGGTCCCTTGTTCAATTTCGGTGAAGGGCCTATACCTCGGTTACAGGCTCGTTCCCAGACCCTGGTTGTGGTGCATGAGGGAGGCAACCAATTGATGTGTCTCTCTCACGTTGATGTTTCTGTCTGTCTCTCCCTTTCCTCCCACTCTCTAACTATCAATGGCAAAAAAAAGTGAGGCCACTTGATCCTAGTCAGCTAAAGTGCCCCATGATCAATGAAGAAAACAGAATATAAAGAAAAATATGAATAAATATGGTTAGTACAACCAGAATCCAAAAAGGTAACAGAAAAGGCAATTTTGAGTAAAAGCATACAAAGAAAACCTTAGAGCTAGAACGATAACAAAAATATTTTATGAGTTATATAATTGTAAATGGAATATAAAACAATAAATTGGTTTGGGACTGCAATATAATCAAATGTTAAATAAGAAACTTGGTCAAAGAAATGAATACAAATAACAGCAACTCTCATTTATTAAACGTTTAGAGTATTTCAGGAGCTGCACGGAGACTCTACATATAATTTTCTGAAACTAGCACCTTGAGCACAGGAATCTCCTTAACCATTCCTAGTAAAATGGCAAAAGGGTAATAAAAAGAGGAAACCAGGCAAACCTGGTAAGGAGCTCTCTGTTCTGTAATATATTTGAGGAAAAGAAACCCATAGCTCTTTTTCATCCTAAATATAGAACCTCTTACCAAATTGTACACAGTTAATTCACCTAATGGTTTTATCGATAAAATCAAACAAATTTTTTCACACATTAGTTATCTTACCAATTAAAAATAAAAACAGCTTACAATCTGAGAAGAAGATCCTTAAATCAAGACGAGGACAGTCATTCTACCCAGTTTGAAGGCAAATGATGGTCCTAAATAAGAGTCTCTTGCAAGATATAACTAAAAAACAAACAAGTGAAAAACAGCAGAAAGTAGCATGAAATATATTAAAATGCCTAAACAGTCAGGACTAGACTGTAGCATTAAAAAGACACAGAGATTCAACAATATAGCTTGTAAAAATACTATTTAATTGATTTAGGCAGGCCCTAAATCTCCACCCTTAGAAAATGGCAGAGTATAAAGTCACTCTCCTATTGCTAAGAATTCTACTTAAAAAAAAAAAAAAAGAATGATTAGAACTAGTGATTTAAAACAAAATATATTGCCAGAGAAGGGAAAATGACAAAACTAGAGTAAGCTTCTTATGATGATGGATTAGAGTTGGATGTATTGGTAGACTGAAACTCATGATCTTCGGTGTATGTAGTTAGATGTATAATAATAAAAAGCGTAAGATGCAAATCAACCAAATGACTGAACAGCGGAAAGGCTGTCTGGATGACCACGCTATGACACCCACTGGCGCCAGGCCAGCCAAGGTGGGTGTGATGCAATGGGTCAGGAGCCTGGCCCTTGCCCCATGATTGCCCTGCAGAGGGAGGCCCAGAACTCCTATGGGGTGATCAATCAATCAGGGGGCTCCATGATCGCCCCAAAGAGGGAGGCCTAGGCTACAGACGGGCAGGCTGCGGTGGGTAGGAGGTACCTCCCTCTGCAGGTCACAACTGATCACATGATCAATCTACAGAGAGAAGCTCAGGCCACTGGCTGGCAGGGCAATGAATCTGGGGGCTCCACGATCACCCCAAAGAGGGAGTCCCAGGTTACCTGCGGTGCTGTGGCAGATGGGCAGGGCCTATTTCTGTGGGGACGATCCATCACAGAGCCCTGGCAGGGTGGGCAGGGCCTACCTCTTTGGGTTAGTGAACGAGGCTCCCAGACTGTGAGAGGGCACACGGAAGGCTGAGGAACCCATTCACCCCACCCCCCAAGTGCATGAATTTCATACACTGGGACTCTAGTATATAAATAAACATAAATGTAAATGCCAAAAAAAAAGACAAAGAAAGAACATATTGTCTATTGTATATAGAGAAAAAATAACCAATATTATTTATTTTAGGAAATCAATTACAGAGGGTTTCAGTGTTCTGCTCTTAATAGTAAAACACATAACACTATGGAACAAATGTTTAACATAAATTGAAAATATAGCACACTGAGATTAAAAGAGAAGAGCCTAAGGCACATAGCTATAAAGAGGTAACATGACCTACTGGAATAAAACATGTAATACAATTTAAATATGAATGTGTTTATGCAAGGATGAAGTATCCATGTCCTACAGGGACACTTGCATCTCACAGGTGTTTGGAGATTGCAAGACCAAGGACCTGAGCATGTGTTTTGGACCCACACATTGTGTAGCAGAAGCCACTGATGCACTTTTTCTTACTTTTTTTTTTATTTTTGTCTTTTTTGTTTTGCCCTGGAAATCCATTGTTCAGAAAGTCCAAAGTGAAATATGAGATAGTGCTGAAAGATGAGACTCCCAGGTCTGAAAGCTCTCAAATAGTTACTGGGGGAAAAGTAGAGAACAAGTATGAATAGCATTGCTTCTAATGACACAATTAGACAAAGGCCGGAAGGATGTCTAGC